>JASAMX010025351.1:0-37369 GCA_030248175.1 Microlaimidae sp. YZB2_3
ATTAAACTGCTTGAAATGGTTAAATTTGATACGCGCGGTGACCGGCGCAAAACTACTGTAATTTGTATAATACAGAGTTATTATAATTTGAATAAAATTAAAACGCAATTGAAAAGCGGGCGGAATGGCGACATGTGATTAGCAATTTTTATGTATTTATTTTATTAAACCTAAACTACCACGCGCCCTCCGTCACAATATGAAATCAAATATTTTTCCTTTATTATTATGTTATATATTTTTGGTATTAATAGCTTTTTAACGCATGCAAAAATTTATCCACGCCGTTGTTGTTTTTCTGAAGGTTCAAAAAAATTTATTATTAATTTGCTTAATTTAAAAATACTTGTTTCAGTCTTTTCTGGCATTAAGTTTTTAGACTTATGGTACCTTTATACTATTCAACTTAACATTTGTTTAAGGTTTTTTTTCGAAACTTTGCTTTGTCTTTTGCTAGAATATTATTAAAATCCGTTTGTTTAGATATGAATTACACTGCGAACTGATGTTTTAATTTAGTTATAAAATATCCCCGTTTTTAAAATAACTAAGGTTGTTCCCCAATTGTAATATTTAAAAAAAAACTTATATTGTATATACTTTTAAAAAAATGCCTGAAATTAAAATAATTATTTTCTAAGTATTTCGTAAATTAGCGAAAATTGGTGGCTTTGAAGCTTCAGAAAACATCATCAAATAGCAATTTACGGCATAAATTAGGTCTTTTCTTATAATATTTTTAAAAACAAAAATAATTTTGCGCTGGAGTGCAGATTTTAGGGCATCTCGGCTCCAAGTTCTCCACTAACGGCTCCAAGTTCTCTCGGCTCTATTGTAAATGCTACTGAACGTCAATTAAATAAATGAAAATTCTATAGGGACATAATTTAAATTAACCAATTTTATTTACACCTCTAACTTTTAATTTGTGATTAAATCCTTTAGACAATTATTCCAGGAAGAAAATATTCATAATATTTCAATATTTTATACTATATTTAATTTTTTCGTTTAAACTACTGTGAAATATACAAGAAAACTTTTAAAGTGTACGATAGAACCTAAAAATAAGATAAAACAATTAAATCGTAGTAACGGTTAAAAGCGTGTTAATGACTAGTTTTTAAATGGTATTCCTGAAATTTTATTTCCTAAACTCTGTGAGTAAGGTGAATATTTCGTAAAACCGTTATATCTGCTAAGCTATAAATTTTTAATAATTTTTAAATAACAAGCAAAACAGCAGAAAACAATATTTTATATTAAATTTAAATCAAACCTTGTCGTACAACCAACACGTTTGGGACAGATTTCGTTTGGGATAGGTCCACAAGTTTTTTTGTGTAAATTGCCATTTTTAAATTCTGTAAGACAATAGCGTACCCAGAAGCAACGAGTAGAAACATGTCTTTTAGTAGAACCAGTAGCGTTGAAAGAGTAGCAATATTCAATTCCAAAAGGGGAAATACCTGCAGTTATTATGAATCGAAAGTAGATCAGAAAACAAATAAAAATTAACATATTATCTAAATGAAAAACTAAATGTTAGGCTAATACAAATGAATGACAAAACAGTGGAAAAATATTATTATGGACAGTTGAAACAGTGGAAAAACATAAAACATTACAAAAACAATATTCCAAAAATTAAAATAGCTTACTTTTATAATAATAATATTGGTAGTATTATGTAACTATAATAAATTCCTTATAGATTTGAATTTGGAAAAACTATTACATATTCTATGTAATAATTGTGAATGCGTTACTTCAAATTTCTGTGATAAAACCTTAAGGCATATTGTTAGAAATTGTTACTGATGGACTCTAAAACCTATTCTACCTAAAGGTACTAAATTTAGATTACCTAAACCTTTTAACTGGAACTAGGTTGATGTTTCAATAAACAATTCCCTAGATATTATTAATAACTATAGTCCATTTAAAAATGATGCGGACTGGCGACAAAACTCGAACTTTGAAATGCTATGTAGTGTTGTGATAATTAGCCAAAATTCAAAGTAGGTAGTTAAGTAGGTAGTTAACTACTTCTAAAATTATAAGTAGGTAGTTAAGTAGTTAAACAAAATCACAAGTAGGTAGTAAGTAGGTAGTTAACTACATGAAATTTTTTTACTAGGTAGTTAAGTAGTAAGTAGTTCAGTAGGTAGTTAAGTAGTTAATTCTTGAACTAAATATATACTTATAATAAAGTCTTGGTAGAAATAAATATTTAAATTCTTAATCGAAAAAAAACTGTCACACCCTTAATAATTAATATTTCCATATTTTATTGGTTTTTTGGCAGTAATTTATGTTTACCTTGCTTAAAAGACGGTTAGACAAATAATACAATATGGTGGAAATTCAGAAAGTTTAGCAGAAAAATATTTTATAGTTAAGTTAACTTATGTTTTGCTGGCGTATTTGGCAAAGTTATACAAAAAAGTTTTGTATTTTTCACCCCGTTTATTGTATAACGGTGTTGATGGGTTAGAATTCGCAGATATATCTAAACTTCCCGTCAACTTATTAGCTTTCTGCTTTTTTACTAGAGCATTTTTCAAGGTTTACTTGCAAAAACCTCATTTGCTTTATTTTTTTGCTTGGATTTTAAATTTTTCTCAGATAACATAGGTAGGATATTGACCCAAAGACACAAAAGACAAGATTTATGAGTTAAAATAATTCCACACAAGACACAACCATTTGTTTGGTTTTAAAAACTGACTTGGGGTAGATTACAAAAAAATGTTTGGAGATTGTTTGTCTTTTATATATATATATATATATATATATATATATATATATATATATATATATATATATATATATATATATATATATAATCTTGCTGGACAATGGAAGTGGGAGAGTAAGCTTAGTATTTATTTTAAAACAAAATTATGATAGCTTTCAAATTATTTTCTTAAATAAACTATTTTTTTAAACCATACATTGGAATCCTAATAAATATGAGTAATTTATTATTTAAAAAGATTAATTTTTTTTGCCTTTTACAATTTTAAAACTTTGATTAAAAAATGAAAAATGCATAGTACATTACACCAAATCAAATAAAAACAAACAACAAAAAAACAGAGTTTTGTTTTCTTTTAACAAAAAAATAAAAGTTTGTCTTATTATAATTTATTTTAACAATGTATTTGATGAGGTAATCTCTATTAAACTTTACTCAAAGCATTGCTGCATTTAAAAATGGGTTTAAAATTATAAAGCATACTTTGTGTATGAAACCACTGTTGAGTGTCCATATATGGATTATTATTAAGGACACTCAGCGCGTGCAAATTACTGGGAATAAATAGATATGTCACTATCACCACATTCTGTTTTAAACAGCTGTGAGTATTTGGTGTATATACACCTCGCAGATATTGATCGTTCGTGTAAATACAACTTGACTTGACTACTTGTAACTACTTGACTGTCCATTTTACTAACTACTTTATGCCTACTTCGCAAACTACATTTTGCCTACTTAGCTAACTACTTTCTGCCTAGTTTGTAACTACTTTGTTAACTACTTGTATTAACTACTTTATTTTTTGAAAGTAGGTAGTTAAGTAGGTAGTTAACTACTTTCAGAAAAGAAAGTAGGTAGTTAAGTAGTTAACCAAAATTATGGTAGTTAAGTAGTTAAGTAGTTAACTACTTAAGTAGTTATCACAACACTAATATTCATTACGGAGGTTAAAATATATGCAGGACATATATGGGAGCATAGCTTAGACTCTTGGCTATCTTTTGAAAAGGTTAAAAAAAATGTTTTTTGATGACGTCATCACTACTGCCGATGCGGTGAAAAAAACTTGGTCCCAAAAAAAAAACTTTTTTATTAGTACAAGATAAGAAACGCCGCGTAATATGCTGTTAAAACATACTCTTTTGAGTTTTTTGTGAAAGTTTGAGCAAAATCGGCTCGCTCAGATTTTTTTTTATAATGCGTTGAATGCCAGCGGTTTTCACGATTTTTCGCGAATTTTCGTCACGCTAATTATTTCCGCCACTTTCCGAATTATTTATTTTGTTTTGCTTCCTGCTCGAAGTGTGTAAGATATTGATCATATTGTTATATATTAAATTAATTTTTTCCGCCATTAATTTCCGCCAATTTTTATTTCTTACTTTCGACCTCAAAATTTTTTTGGGGGTTGACCTCTCGGGGGCTAAGGGGGGCCAAACAAAAATACCAAAAAATTTTTTTCAATTTTTTTTTTCAAAACCTTCAAAAGTGTTAAATTTATCACATATGAAGAATTTCGATATATTATTTGTGTAAAAAACCTAATATTAAGCTTACAATAAGCTGTCAAAATGACGAATTTGAAATTTGGAAGGATTCCAAGCCCGTATGCTGGCAGCAGCAAACCTTTAAATTAAAAACTTTTCCAAAAAAATAGCCTTAAAAGTTTTTTTTCGAGCTTATGTTGTTAGAAAAACATATTTTTAAAGTTAAAATCATACTACAAAATTGCCAAATTTCGCTGTGTTTTCTTACTTGCAAACATGTTTTCCCGTTTGTCAACAAAAAAACAAATTTCTAATAATTATATCTCTCAACTTTTGCCAATATCCCAATGTAGTTTTTAAAGTAATGCTATTTTTCGTGTAAAAACTTTTGAATCCACAATTTGGTCTGAATTGCGTCATTTTAATTGCCGAAGAGCCAATAAAAATCATCAATTATTACGTAATAAAAATAATTTTCATGACGTAAAGAAGTATTTTGGAATTTTAACGAAAATATATGTTTCGTTTTATGGGGTTATTTGGACCATTTTCTAATATTTTAAATCAAAATCAATTAAAAAACTTAAAATTAATCTTTTGAAGTTTATTATTCTTGTAAAAACTTTTAATTTAAAGATTTGCTGCTGCCAGCATATGGGCTTGGAACCCTTCCAAATTTCAAATTCGTCATTTTTGACATGTTATTGTAAGCTTAATATTAGATTTTTTTACAGAAACAATATATCAAAATTCGTCATATGTGATAAATTTTACATTTTTTAAGGTTTAAAAAAGAATTTTTAAAAAAATTTTTGGCATTTGTGTTTGCCCCCCTAGTTCCCGGGGGGTCAATCCCGAAAAAAAATTTTTAGGTCAAAAGTAAGGAATTAAAATTGTCGGACATTTAATATATAACAATATGATCAATATCTTACACACTTCGAGCAGGAAGCAAAACAAAATAAATAATTCGAACAGTGTATTAGAGTGGCAAAAATTCGCAAAAAATCGCGAAAAACGCAATATAAAACAATTTGAGCGAGCCGATTTCGCTCAAACTTTTAGAAAAAACTCAGAAAAGTATTTTTTAACAGCATACCAAGCGGCGTTTCTTATCTCGTACTAATAAAAAAGTTTTGTTTTTTTTTAAACCAGGTTTTTATCAACACATAGACTGTAGTGATGACGTCATCAAAAAATATTTGTTTCCTAACCTTTTCAAAAGATAGCCAAGAGTCTAAGCTATGCTCCCATATATGTCCCGCACATATTCTAACTTCCGTTATGGATATATAACATTTCAAAATTCAAATTTTGTCGCCAGTCCGCATTATTTTTGTATAGACTATAGTTTGTGAAAAAATACAAAATTAGTAGAGTAGGCTTAAACCTTTTAATAATAGAATTGCTTTGATTGACTCGATCACTTAGTACATTAGATATAAAGTGTACTATAGTAAAACTCACAACCATTAATGGGCCACTACAACATAATATAACTAAAATCTATCTTTAAAAGAATTAAAGGGAAGACTATTTTATTAATGAAAACATTGTTTTATAGAAAATGGAATGTTGAAATTTGGAATTCGAATTTGGAATTATGGAATTTCAACTATGTTGAAATGTGTTCTTCAAAATCCCACCAAAACTAAAAAAATGAACAAAAACACGACATATATATATATATATATATATATATATATATATATATATATATATATATATATATATATATATATATATATATATATATATATATATATTATTTTTCTGGTGCTTTGGCTAAATATGATTTTAAATATGTTTCAAATGAAAAATTTTAATGCCTTAATTCAAGCTTTAAAAGTTTTGTAGAACCATTGCTTGAATACTGTTCTACAGTATGGTCACCATATCGTTTAAAAGACATAGATACTTTAGAAAATGTTTAGAGAACGTTTACTTAACGTGTTTTTGCAAAATGTGGACTTAATACAAGTTTTAATTATGTACAACGATTAAACTTTCTTAAGCTTAGATCTTTTGAGGAACGTAGAATCCATTCCGACTTAAATATGTGCTTTTCAATTGTTAATAATATGAATGATTTATGTTTTAATGATTTTTTTATATGTGCAAATTATTTTGGTATTTTAAGAATCTTCTAAAAATATTCTGTGCAATGTTTCTGAAGGTTTAAGGGGTGCATTTCCAAAATGAGGGCACGGGGGACATTTTTTTAATAAAGCGATGTGCAAAAAAGGCAAAACAAGTAGAAAAAAAGGCAGCAAAAGTCAAATATGGTGTTAATATCGCAAAGATACGTTAAACTTCATAAAAACTTTGCAAAAAATGAAAAAGTGCCAATAACTTTTAGTGTTTTGTATTATTTTCTAGCGTGAAGTACCACAACGGAGGTAAGGGAATCTATAGTAACTGCATCAAAGAGGTATTGTTTGATGGCGCACAGGTTTTGATGAATATAAAATAAATTTGGTAGAAAACAAACTGATGTAACCAAAATTTCAATTTTTATATAGAGGCTATTTATGAAAAAAGAAAGTCGGTTTGTCATTTTTTTGCGTGGTAAACTTTTTGCGTGCAGCCGCGTTCTTTGTTATAACCTTATTTTATCTTATTTTTTTATTTTTGTGAGGTATGGAGATGGAATGGCTTTCGTAATTGTTCATTTGATTTCGTTAATCCAAAAAAACGTTCTCAAATCGTTCTTTGAACCAAATATTTTGAAAAATAATATCTCACCCAGTTAACAAGGCTTCACAAGTGGGCACATATATGTCCAAAAGTCTTAGCGTAAAAATTTGATACAAGAATACTTTTATGCAAACTGTAAAACTTTTCGAATGTACAGTGTCAGAGAGTTGTTGAATATTTTTTTTTATGCGAAGAAATACACAATATTATTATGCAGTGAAACATGGTGCGACAAATATCTTTTGGCAAAATAAAGAAACTTCAGTTCTCATTCTCATTTGTATTTAAATGTGAAACTCACAAAAACGGAGCAGGCGCTCTTAGTGTCTGTTTATGAAAAAAGCGCTTGATGGTGTGTCCAGTTCCACTGCCTTTTGATTGTGCCGGCGTGAACGTTTTAAGAAGAGAAAAACGGACAGAGGAACTGGATGTCTTTGTCGCGTAAAAAAACAAAATTTGTCTGGTGGATTTGGAAAACAAAAGGCACTTAAGATTAATCAGCTGATTTCTTTCTTGAGTTACATCACTGACAGTTTTTCGTGACAGGGAAACCTATATCAAAGAGCGAACACCTCAAGTTTTATTAATTAAAAATTAATCCCCGCCAAAAATAAAGCCTCAATAAAAATTAAAAAAATTTTATTAGACTAAAAATTTAAAAATTTTAACTATTTTTATATATAGCTACACCTTATGCTTTGATTTATTTAATCTCCTTAAAAATGTTTCTTTTGGCATGTATTTACAGGCGCTATGCTCTTCTTTAATTTTTTTCATCAAAGGAAAATTATTAAAAATCTTTTTATTGCATATACTGCCTGTCGATTCTCTAACCCTTAAGTGCAATGCATTTGAAAAAGCAAAAAAAAAACCTTTTATCTTCAAAAATGTGAAAAAACTTCTATTAAAAAGCAAAAAATTACTGAAAACAAATTCAATTTCAAAAACAAAACCCAAATTTCACAATTTGTGTTCCGATTTTAAGCCAAAACAGTATTGAAAAGCTATAGTTTTTCTTATTAATTTGGTATTGTGCTTAAAATTCTTAGAAAACAAGTTAGTCGTTTTTACACGTATCCAATAAAAAAAAATGGTCTGTAACGATGCCATAAATCTAAGAATTTGGTATTCTACTTTAAATTAAACCGCAATCTTTTTTAAATTTTATCGATTTGGGATATTAAAAATTTTATAATACGTCAGAATAACAAAATTTTGATGGCTTTATTCAAAACGGCAGGAAATTGTTACCGATTACTGAGTAAAATAATCTACTAAATTGTTTAGTAAAACCTTATAATCTAATAACTTCAGTAGTAAATTTTCCATATCTTTACTTAACTACTTGAATTAGTAAAAAATCTACTAATTTTTTAACTGGTTCCTTTTCAAGGAATTAATTAGTAGTTTTGTTTGTAAAAAGTTACTAACTATTTTAAGAGAGTACAAGCTTTAGTTTACTGTGATCTGTCTTCCCTTTCTGTGTACCAGCATAGAAGATGTGGCAACCACAAATAATACAGACATTGTAACATAACACCCACAAGATATGTATAATAATACTACATAGTAGCATGTACAGTAAAAGGTTTGTTTTTTTAATTTTTTAAAAAAAGTTTATTTGGTGGGTAAGTTGTTGTGCTTATGTTTATTGGTTAACACCTTTATTTTTAGATATATATTTACACAAACATTACTATATATAAAGTGACTGTCACCTCAGTGACTTGTTATAAATACTTAACAAAACTGAGGGGAATGGACAAATACCAAATACCAAATACCAATTTATGTAATTTAACACTATGGTAAAAGATTTTAATTATAAAAAAGAGACATTCTGGATTACACCAGATGCAGTTACATACTGCAAGCAAAAACATGGTGGAATTAACCAGGTGCAACACTAAGACAGTGCAAGCAAAAACATCCTGATGTTAACCAGGTGCAGTACAAAGACTGCTAAACAGATACAACTATAGCAAACAACCAAATTTATTTAATAATATGGATTACTCTAGATGCAGTTAACTACTGCAAAATTAAACACCCTGGAATTAAATAGGTGCAGCACAAAGACTGCTAAACAGATAAAACATAATAACACAACAATTTTAATTGATAAACATACTGGATTACTCCAGATGCAGTTAACTACTGCAAAAATAAATATCCTGGAATTTACCAGGTGCAGCACAAAAACTGCTAAACAGATAAAACATAACAACAAAACATTTTTAATAAACATACTGGATTACTCCAGATGCAGTTAACTACTGCAAAAAAACATCCTGAAAATAACCAGGTGCAGCACAAAGACTGCTAAACAGATAAAACATAATGACAAAACAATTTTAACACACATTCTGTATTGCTCCAGATGCTGCTACTACAAAATTAACCAGGATGGTGTTAACCTGGGATTAACCAGGTGCAGCACAAAGACAAAACAATAAAACTGATAAAACTGTAATAATAGTTAAATTTAATAAAAATTATACATTGTAACAATGAAAATAAGCTTATTTTGATACTAAACACTTGAAAAATCAAAAAAAAATATTCCAAAAAATAGTAAACAAATGCATTCCTTTTTAATGCTTAAACAAAAATGAGAAACACAAAACTTATATGTACCCATAAACCATTCAATGATTTTAATTAGCATTGTTGTGTAAGTAATTCACTGTCACTATGCTGTTTCCAAATAAAAATATTATATTCAATCTTTGGTGAGCATGGTCCCGACAGCTAAGGGAGGTTGGTTGGTTACCTGAGGTTCCCGTAATCGCGGCCTGCACGTGATGGGATGCAGAACGAAGCAAAAATAGTTTTTTATAATTTTTTTTCACTATAAAAGTTAATTTCATACTCAATTCCAGCTAAACTACTTTTTGGACTTTAAAACTGCTGTGTTTCTGGAACTTGGTCTAACACCCCAGCCATTTTTGACAAATCCTATAATTACCAAGGTCAACTTTTTTTGGTGTTCCGATTTCCCAATTCCCAATTCCCAATTTCATTATGGCAATTTGCCGTCATTTAAAAAAACACTTTAAAGAGCGCCAGAGATTTTAGAAGCTTTGTCGTTCAACTAAAGAAAAAACTTTCCTTAATGGTCGAAGCCATTAGATCAGGAAAATATAATCTTGCCAGGCACTTGGGAAGTTTGGGCTTCTTTGTACCAGAGAGAATAACCCGACAGCAGCCTAATACAGTCTTGAGCAGTAATAAAGGTACTTTTTAGACGCACTACAATACTGCCATAATGCTTGCACAGCGCTTAAACGGTTGTGATAAGAGGCGTTTAGAAGACTTGTAATATAAGGAGAAATTCGCAAATGGACTGTAGGCCGCATCATTTGTGCACCATTTATGCCCGCCCGATTTGGTAAACCTAGAGATTTTATTCTTTGATTTTAAATCAAAATTAGATGCCCTATTAAACTGTTTTAAAAAATTATTTGTGAACAACAACAATCCAACAAAATGTTTTGAATTTATAAAAAACGGGCTTCATTGCAAAATAGCAGCACAGTTACGCTTTTAATAACTATTTTTTTAACTATTCTAAATTTAAACTATTTTTATCAATTAAAATTAAAAAGTTGTCACTGTGTAAAAAACAAAATATTTAATAAACCATGTTCTGGGCAGCTATTATTAAGTGTTTGCCCTTTTTTTACCTCCTGTTTAAAAAAATCAGCCATTCTATAATATCTCTAAACGCTTCAAACGCGGGGCGTATGAGCAAATAGAAAGGGAAGTGACTGTGGTCTAACGCCCATCTCTTCTTTCTGTGGCTTACAAAAAACGTGGGTTACTTTATTGCGCCTAGTTGCAGACTAGTCATCACATCGCTATGATGGGCATGAAAAACTACCCTCATTTTTGTAAATGGAAGCAATCGGAACCAGGAAATTCAGGACAGTACCAGTACCAGGAAATCCCTGGTACTGGACTCCGCAGCCAAAGGCGGCCAATTTCTCCCACAAACAGCAGACCGGGGTTCCAAATTTAGGAACGCGGCACAGGTCTTAAAGTTGAGAAATAATTCAAAGTAAACAAACAAATAACTAATAAATACCTAAGACAAATAAACAAACTTGACGAATTAGATGCGATACTGGTATCTCAAAAATATAATATTGTTGCTAGGCGGCCAATTTCTCCCACAAACAGCAGACCGGGGTTCCAAATTTAGGAACGCGGCACAGGTCTTAAAGTTGAGAAATAATTCAAAGTAAACAAACAAATAACTAATAAATACCTAAGACAAATAAACAAACTTGACAAATTAGACGCGATACTGGTATCTCAAAAATATAATATTGTTGCTGTGGTTGAAACCTAGCTAATTCTTCTATTTTTAATAATATGCTGTGTTGTAATTAACTTTATAGTGTGTTTAAGCGGGATAAAGGTGATAGGTAGGGTGGGGTCATAGTAATAATAAAAAAAATAATTTTGTTTCAGTAACTATTCTCAACAAATTTTTAAACCTCAAATGTTTGTCAATTGATATTTTTGGAAAAAAATAAAAAAAATAAGATTAACAGTTCAGTCTTGCACCCCTGTATTGGTAAACCATTAATATACAAACTAAATTAAATAAATATCTTTTTTCGGCATCAGTTTCATATGTGTTTGTAGGGGATTATAACCGGCCCTATATGGAGTGGGAAACCCCAAAACTTTTACTGTCTAATCATGTAAATGACAAGGTTTTAGATACTGTAATTGATAGAGGTTTGATTCAAATGGTTTCATTTCCAAATCTTAAGAAAATGTATTAGATCTAATTTTAGCCTTCCAAAAAAACTTGATTTTTTGATTTGTCAGAAACTGAGCCTTTGTCCTTTTTGTGCGACAACATTGGGCCTTATTTTAGCATTGATTTTCTTTCGAATTTAATTTTTTAGAAACATATAATTGCTGCTTTAAAACGCTGATTATACGAAAATAAATAATTTACTTGAAACTGTTATATGGGAAACTATGTTTTTTTTTATCACTTCTGGAAATTTGTCTGCAATATTTTTTTGTAACCTATGTTAATATTATTCAACAAAAACTTTTTATATTTGTCTCATCATCTGTTGTGACGCAAAACGTATTTATTTGTAATCAAAAAATTATATTTTTGAATTTTATATGCTACGGTGTACAGTTTTTTCATATGGTAGACTGTTTCTTTATTTGCTAATCTGCAGCCGTCGGCCATTTTTGACTCTCACCACTTCAATTGCTGTTTATTTTTACCAGGATAAGACCACGTTTTCTCACCACCACAAAATGGCTAGTTTCGGTTTTTGCTGGAGTTAAAAGAAATTGGCAAGGAAAATAGTGGCAAAATGTCACTTTGCTCCATTTGTCTCGCTTTTCTCCTTTTCATGTTTCCGGTACAGGCTTACAAGATGAGGTTTTTGCAAACCTTCCATACTCGCTACCTAATTAATTCTCTGTTGAGAGTTTGAAGAACCTTTGCGGAAAGTATTTAAAGTATTATGGGACATTACAATCTTGAACAGTCCCAAAGATCTTGACGTGCGTCTATTTGTATGGACACTTCTCAGGATGATTTTAACAGATTCGTTTCTGTGTCCGGCCGGTGTAGGTCTGTGTAACCATGCCAAAAACATTACACCAGGAAATCTCTTCCTCAGATATTATGGCTAAAACTATTGGGCCGATTGTCATCAAAGTGGTTGGAACGAGAAAACAATAAGAAGTTTATTGTCATCAGAGGACTCACAAAATTGTCTGATGTTTTTATTTTCAACTTGCTAGTTTTCTGCTTTCCGCCTGCTTTGCTGAAATTGTGCCGTTTGATATATCCAAAGTGTTCAGACTTGGAAAAGATCTGCCACACTGGTCTAGCCCTTGCCTGCTAAAATTTCTGTTTGAGCGTTCGGCACAACGCAGGTTTGTACTTAAAAAAGTAAGGGTCTAAAAACAAATCAAATTTTGTAAAGTATTTATAAAGCCTAGTTATATGTCTAAAAAATGAAACAATTAAGTGTACTTACAACAAACAAATTGCTCTAACAAAAGAACGCCGCTTTTTCACTTTTTTTCCATGTTTTTAAGTATCAAGGGTCGTCGTCAGATGACTGGGTAGTTATGCCGTCTTCCCAATATTTCCAAGTTTACAACTCTTCTGGTTAACAAAAAGTTTATCAACATAGCCAAAATCAAGTTAGGACATTTGGAAAGGTATTACATGTAAATTTATTAACGTAAGAAACCTAATAAAATAAAAAATAAAATTGACAATCTGGCAACCTTACTGACTTATCTAAACTATGATCTTATATGCATTTGTCAAAACTGGTTGGACTTGAGTGCAGCCCGCACTTTACTTAGTTTTAATATCATTTTTTATAGATTTTATTTGCTTTTTTTGCGCAAAAAAATCAGCAAATAGGGGGTATAGAGAATTTACGATTATATTTATAAACCTTTTGTACCAAATGAATGTCATGAAGTTTTGCATAAATATGCAATGGATAAGCCTCTATTGATTGACCATAAAAGTATTGATGCGGTACAAAGCGTTTTGGTGTGAAGCGCCGCCTTATGAAAAAAAACAGGAATAACTTTTGACTAAATAGACTTATCAACATAAAATTTGGTATATATATGTAATCAATGATGGGCTATCAATCGGTGACACTATTTTTGCTGTGGTGTGAAGCGCTGCCATATACCTAATGCGCCGCCGCGTGGAAAAATCAGCTGTAACTTTAGAATAAATACAGTAATGAACTTGAATTTTAATATGTAATAATAAATAATAATAATAATAAAAAATATGTAATTAAAGATGAGCTATTAATTGGTCCTATTTAATTTTGATATGGTGCAAACCGCCGTGGCGTGAATCACCGCCCCATAAAAGAAAAAGAAATAATTTTTGACTTAATAGACTTATGACATGAAATTTTGTATGTAATTAATAATGGGCTATCGATTGGTGATATTATTTTGCTGTGGTGTGAAGCGCCCCACATACCCGCCGCACGGAAAAATCAACTATAACTTTAGATTAAAAAAACTAATCAACATGAAATTTCGTAGACTTATATCATCTATAATGAGCTATCGATTGCTGATATTAATTTTGTTTTGGCTTAAAGTGCCACCACGTATTGCGCCATTGAGTAAATAAAATCAGCCATAACTTTTTTTTTTACTTCGTTTCTGTTTTTTTAAAAGTTATTAAGTGCCTTTATTTTATTCTCTTTTAATCTTTTTATTATCATTTATTTTCATCCCTGGCACAATTCTTTTACCAAAAAACTGCTACTACTCTTAGTTTTGGTTTCTTCTTAATCTGTTTTTTGTTTTGGGGCCTAAAGTGGCCCCCCTCAGTTGTGTGGGCTACATCCCTAAACCAAAATCATGTTTTGTCCCAAAAATTGTGCCCTCAGTCCCTGGCGTAGTCAGGGCCGAGTTGCCCACGACTCGCTCCCGCCGACTCGCTCTCGGCCCAACTCGCTCCCAGCCCAACTCGCTCCCAGCCCAACTCGATCCCAGCCCAACTCGCTCCCAGCCCAACTCGCTCCCAGCCCAACTCGCTCCCAGCCCAACTCGCTCCCAGCCCAACTCGCTCCCAGCCCAACTTGCTCCCAGCCCAACTCGCTCCCAGCCCGACTCGCTCCCAGCCCGACTCGCTCCTGTTTAAAACTGTAAATGCATTTTTATAATAGAATATTAGTTTGGTAAAAAATGTACATATGACACAAAATTGTATGACAAAAGGAAGATGGATTTTCCTAAGCCTAAGCCTAAGCCTAAGCCTAAGCCTCAGCCTAAGCCTAAGCCTCTTTACTGTGCGATAAAGCATAATGTCTAATAATACACTGCATCACGCATTGCATCAAATCCATCTTCCTTTTGTTATATAATTTTGTGTCATATGTACATTTTTTACTAAACTAATATTCTGTTATAAAAATGCGTTTACAGTTTTAAATGGGAGCGAGTCGGGCTGGGAGCGAGTCGGGCTGGGAGCGAGTTGGGCTGGGAGCGGGTTGGGCTGGGAGCGAGTCGGGCTGGGAGCGAGTCGGGCTGGGAGCGAGTTGGGCTGGGAGCGAGTCGGCCTGGGAGGGAGTCGGGCTGGGAGCGAGTTGAGCTGGGAGCGAGTTGGGCTGGGAGCGAGTTGGGCTGGGAGCGAGTTGGGCAGGGAGCGAGTTGGCGGGAGCGAGTCGGGCCATACCGGTCAGGGCCTCATAATCACCGGGTCTAGTTGTGGCGCGTGTGTCGCGCGAGGTGGTAGTGTCAATGGCACCACCATGGTACGTGGTGGTGCTATTAACCTTGTTAATCAAAACACGCCTATAACTAATAATTTTAGTTTTCTTTTGTTATTAAACAATTCTGATCAGTTTAACATAACCAATAATACAAAATATAATACTGTCAAATGCAACAAACCTAGATGTTGTACTTGTACTTATATTAATAATCAATTTTTTGTTACCAATTATTGTACTAAGCGTAAATTTATACCCAATATTTTTGAAACACTTAATTGTGAAACTTCTAATATTGTTTATGCTATTACTTGCAAAAAATGTGGAAAACATTATATTGGCGAAACCCAAAGAAGTCTTAAACAACGCTTTTATGAGCATAGTCGAGATATTAAAAATAATACTAAAGATAGTTTTTTGGTTAAACATTTTAATAACGATAATCACAGTCTACAAGATATTAGTATTTGCGTCTTAGAGAAATGTTTAGGTAACGAAAAATTGATTATTAATATAAGTACAAGTACAACATCTAGGTTTGTTACATTTGACAGTATTATATTTTGTATTATTGGTTATGTTAAATTGATCAGAATTGTTTAATAACAAAAGAAAACTAAAATTATTAGATATAGTCGTGTTTTGATTAACAAGGTTAATAGCACCACCACGTACCATGGTGGTGCCATTGACACTACCACCTCGCGCGACACGCGCCACAACTGGAGCGGCACAGGAGGCCCAACACACCCCCAGCCAGACCGCTCCAGCCCCGACCGCTCCCAGCCCGACCGCTCCCAGCCCAACCGCCCGCCGAGACCCGGAAAGGCCAAACCAGATGGCCCACTCGCTCCCGCCGCGCTCCGGCCCAACTCGCTCCCAGCCCAACTCGCTCTCGCCCCTCCGGCTCCCGCCTCGCCCCGAGCCGCCCCCCGCCAACTCGCTCCCAGCCCAGCCCACTTGCTCCCAGCCCACTCGCTCCCAGGCCCAACCTCATTGCTCCCAGCCCCGCACTCGCTCCCGCCCCGTTTAAAACTGTAAACGCATTTTTATAACAGAATATTAGTTTAGTGAAAATTGTACATATGACACAAAATTATATAACTAAAGGAAGATGGGTTTTATGCAATGCGTGATGCAGTGTATTATTAGACATTATGCTTTATCGCACAGTAAAGAGGCTTAGGCTTAGGCTGAGGCTTAGGCTTAGGCTTAGGCTTAGGCTTAGGAAAATCCATCTTCCTTTTGTTATACAATTTTGTGTCATATGTACATTTTTTACTAAACTAATATTCTGTTATAAAAATGCGTTTACAGTTTTAAACAGGAGCGAGTCGGGCTGGGAGCGAGTTGGGCTGGGAGCGAGTTGGGCTGGGAGCGAGTTGGGCTTGGAGCGAGTTGGGCTGGGAGCGAGTCGGGCTGGGAGCGAGTCGGGCTGGGAGCGAGTTGGGCTGGGAGCGAGTTGGGCTGGGAGCGAGTTGGGCTGGGAGCGAGTTGGGCTGGGAGCGAGTTGGGCCGGGAGCGAGTCGGCGGGAGCGAGTCGTGGGCAACCCGGCCCTGACTACGCCAGGGACTGAGGGCACAATTTTTGGGACAAAACATGATTTTGGTTTAGGGATGTAGCCCACACAACTGAGGGGGGCCACTTTAGGCCCCAAAACAAAAAACAGATTAAGAAGAAACCAAAACTAAGAGTAGTAGGAGTTTTTTGTAAAAGAATTGTGCCAGGGATGAAAATAAATGATAATAAAAAGATTAAAAGAGAATAAAATAAAGGCACTTAATAACTTTTAAAAAAACAGAAACGAAGTAAAAAAAAAGTTATGGCTGATTTTATTTACTCAATGGCGCAATACGTGGTGGCACTTTAAGCCACAACAAAATTAATATCAGCAATCGATAGCTCATTATAGATGATATAAGTCTACGAAATTTCATGTTGATTGTAAGTCTTTTTTGATCTGAAAGTTATAGTTGATTCTTCCGTGCGGTGGGTATGTGGGGCGCTTCACACCACAGCAAAATAATATCACCAATCGATAGCCCATTATTAATTACATACAAAATTTCATGTCATAAGTCTATTAAGTCAAAAATTATTTCTTTTTCTGTCACGGGGCGGTGATTCACGCCACGGCGGTTTGCACCATATCAAAATTAAATAGGACCAATCAATAGCCCATCTTTAATTACATATTTTTTATTATTATTATTATTTATTATTACATATTAAAATTCAAGTTCATTACTGTATTTATTCTAAAGTTACAGCTGATTTTTCCACGCGGCGGCGCATTAGGTATATAGCGGCGCTTCACACCACAGCAAAAATAGTATCACCAATTGATAGCCCATCATTGATTACATACATATACCAAATTTTATGTTGATAAGTCTATTTAGTCAAAAGTTATTCCTGTTTTTTTTCATAAGGCGGCGCTTCACACCAAAACGCTTTGTACCGCATCAATACTTTTATGGTCAATCAATAGCGGCTTATCCATTGCATATTTATTGAAAATTTCATGACTATTAGTTTATTCATTTGGTACAAAAGTTTTAAAAATATAATCGTAAATTCTCTATACCCCCTATTTGCTGATTTTTTTGCGCAAAAAAAGCAAATAAAATCTATAAAAAATGATATTAAAACTAAGTAAAGTGCGGGCTGCACTCAAGTCCAACCAGTTTTGACAAATGCATATAAGATCATAGTTTAGATAAGTCAGGTAAGGTTGCCAGAATAGTTGTCAATTTTATTTTCTTTTTTTTTAGGTTTCTTACGTTAATAAATTTACATGTAATACCTTTCCAAATGTCCTAACTTGATTTTGGCTATGTTGTAGTAAAACTTTCTGTTAACCAGAAGAGTTGTAAACTTGGAAATATTGGGAAGAATGCATAACTACCCAGTCATCTGACGACGACCCTTGATACTTAAAAACATGGAAAAAAAGTGAAAAAGCGGCGTTCTTTTGTTAGAGCAATTTGTTTGTTGTAAGAACACTTAATTGTTTCATTTTTTAGACATTTAACTAGGGCTTTATAAATACTTTACAAAATTTGATTTGTTTTTAGACCCTTACTTTTTTAAGTACAAACCTGCGTTGTGCCGAACGCTCAAACAGAAATTTTAGCAGGCAAGGAGGAAGACCAGTGTGGCAGATCTTTTCCAAGTCCTGAACACTTTGGATATATCAAACGGCACAATTTCAGCAAAGCAGGCCGGAGAAGCAGAAAACTAGCAAGTTGAAATAATAAAAACATCAGACAATTTTGTGAGTCCTCTGATGACAATAAACTTCTTATTGTTTTTCTCGTTCCAACCACTTTGATGACAATCGGCCCAATAGTTTTAGCCATAATATCTGAGGAAGAGATTTCCTGGTGTAATGTTTTTGGCATGGTTACAGAGACCTACACCTGCTGGAACACAGAAAGGAATCTGTTAAAATCATCCTGAGAAATGTCCATACAAATAGACGCACGTCTTAAGAAATACCTTTGGGACTGTTCAAGATTGTAATGTCCCATAATACTTTAAAAACTTTCCGCAAAGGTTCTTCAAACTCTCAACAGAGAATTAATTAGGTAGCGAGCAGGGAAGGTTTGCAAAAACCTCATCTTGTAAGCCTGTACCGGAAACATGAAAAGGAGAAAAGCGAGACAAATTAAGCAAAGTGACATTCTGCCACTTTTTCTTGCCAATTTCTTTTTAACTCCAGCAAAAACCGAAACTAGCCATTTCGTGGTGGTGAGAAAACGTGGTCTTATCCTGAGTAAAAATAAACAGCAATTGAAAGTGGTGAGAGTCAAAAATGGCCGACGGCTGCAGATTAGCAAATAAAGAAACAGTCTACCATATGTAAAAAACTGTACACCGTAGCATATAAAATTCAAAAATATAATTTTTTGATTACAAATAAATACGTTTTGCGTCACAACAGATGATGAGACAAATATAAAAAGTTTTTGTTTTATAATATTAACATAGGTTACAAAAAAATATTGCAGACAAATTTCCAGAAGTGATAAAAAAAAACATAGTTTCCCATATAACAGTTTCAAGTAAATTATTTATTTTCGTATAATCAGCGTTTTAAAGCAGCAATTATATGTTTCTAAAAAATTAAATTCGAAAGAAAATCAATGCGAAAATAAGGCCCAATGTTGTCGCACAAAAAGGACAAAGGCTCAGTTTCTGACAAATTAAAAAATCAAGTTTTTTTGAAAGGCTAAAATTAGATCTAATACATTTTCTTAAGATTTGGAAATGAAACCATTTGAATCAAACCTCAATCAATTACAGTATTTAAAACCTTGGCCCATTTACATGATTAGACAGTAAAAGTTTTCTGGGTAATTTCTATTCTCAATATAGGGCCTGTTATAATCCTCTTTACAAAAACATATGAAACTGATGCCCAACCAAAAGATATTCATTTAATTTAGTTTGTATATTAATGGTTTACCAATACAGGGGTGCAAGACTTGAACTGTTAATCTTATTTTTTTTATTTTTTCCCCAAAAATATCAATTGACAAACATTTGAGGTTTAAAAATTTGTTGAGAATAGTTACTGAAACAAAATTATTTTTTTTATTATTACTATGACCCCACCCTACCTATCACCTTTATCCCGCTTAAACACACTATAAAGTTAATTACAACACAGCATATTATTAAAAATAGAAGAATTAGCTAGGTTTCAACCACAGCAACAATATTATATTTTTTATATACCAGTATCGCGTCTAATTTGTCAAGTTTGTTTATTTGTCTTAGGTATTTATTAGTTATTTGTTTGTTTACTTTGAATTATTTCTCAACTTTAAGACCTGTCCGGCGTGGCTGAAATTTGGAACCCCGGTCTGCTGTTTGGTGGAGAAATTGGCCGCCTAGCAACAATATTATATTTTTGAGATACCAGTATCGCATCTAATTCGTCAAGTTTGTTTATTTGTCTTAGGTATTTATTAGTTATTTGTTTGTTTACTTTGAATTATTTCTCAACTTTAAGACCTGTGCCGCGTTCCTGAAATTTGGAACCCCGGTCTGCTGTTTGTGGGAGAAATTGGCCGCCTTTGGCTGAGTCCAGTACCAGGGATTTCCTGGTACTGGTACTGTCCTGAATTTCCTGGTTCCGATTGCTTCCATTTACAAAAATGAGGGTAGTTTTTCATGCCCATCATAGCGATGTGATGACTAGTCTGCAATGAGGCGCAATAAAGTAACCCACGTTTTTTGTAAGCCACAGAAAGAAGAGATGGGCGTTAGACCACAGTCACTTCCCTTTCTATTTGCTCATACGCCCCGCGTTTGAAGCGTTTAGAGATATTATAGAATGGCTGATTTTTTTAAACAGGAGGTAAAAAAAGGGCAAACACTTAATAATAGCTGCCCAGAACATGGTTTATTAAATATTTTGTTTTTTACACAGTGACAACTTTTTAATTTTAATTGATAAAAATAGTTTAAATTTAGAATAGTTAAAAAAATAGTTATTAAAAGCGTAACTGTGCTGCTATTTTGCAATGAAGCCCGTTTTTTATAAATTCAAAACATTTTGTTGGATTGTTGTTGTTCACAAATAATTTTTTAAAACAGTTTAATAGGGCATCTAATTTTGATTTAAAATCAAAGAATAAATCTCTAGGTTTACCAAATCGGGCGGGCATAAATGGTGCACAAATGATGCGGCCTACAGTCCATTTGCGAATTTCTCCTTATATTACAAGTCTTCTAAACGCCTCTTATCACAACCGTTTAAGCGCTGTGCAAACATTATGGCAGTATTGTAGTGCGTCTAAAAACTACCTTTATTACTGCTCAAGACTGTATCAGGTTGCTGTTGGGTTATTCTCTCTGGTGCAGAAGAAGCCCAAACTTCCCAAGTGCCTGGCAAGATTATATTTTCCTGATCTAATGGCTTCGACCATTAAGGAAAGTTTTTTCTTTAGTTGAACGACAAAGCTTCTAAAATCTCTGGCGCTCTTTAAAGTGTTTTTTTAAATGACGGCAAATTGCCATAATGAAATTGGGAATTGGGAATTGGGAAATCGGAACACCAAAAAAAAGTTGACCTTGGTAATTATAGGATTTGTCAAAAATGGCTGGAGTGTTAGACCAAGTTCCAGAAACACAGCAGTTTTAAAGTCCAAAAAGTAGTTTAGCTGGAATTGAGTATGAAATTAACTTTTATAGTGAAAAAAAATTATAAAAAACTATTTTTGCTTCGTTCTGCATCCCATCACGTGCAGGCCGCGATTACGGGAACCTCAGGTAACCAACCAACCTCCCTTAGCTGTCGGGACCATGCTCACCAAAGATTGAATATAATATTTTTATTTGGAAACAGCATAGTGACAGTGAATTACTTACACAACAATGCTAATTAAAATCATTGAATGGTTTATGGGTACATATAAGTTTTGTGTTTCTCATTTTTGTTTAAGCATTAAAAAGGAATGCATTTGTTTACTATTTTTTGGAATATTTTTTTTTTGATTTTTCAAGTGCTTAGTATCAAAATAAGCTTATTTTCATTGTTACAATGTATAATTTTTATTAAATTTAACTATTATTACAGTTTTATCAGTTTTATTGTTTTGTCTTTATGCTGCACCTGGTTAATCCCAGGTTAACACCATCCTGGTTAATTTTGTAGTAGCAGCATCTGGAGCAATACAGAATGTGTGTTAAAATTGTTTTGTCATTATGTTTTATCTGTTTAGCAGTCTTTGTGCTGCACCTGGTTATTTTCAGGATGTTTTTTTGCAGTAGTTAACTGCATCTGGAGTAATCCAGTATGTTTATTAAAAATGTTTTGTTGTTATGTTTTATCTGTTTAGCAGTTTTTGTGCTGCACCTGGTAAATTCCAGGATATTTATTTTTGCAGTAGTTAACTGCATCTGGAGTAATCCAGTATGTTTATCAATTAAAATTGTTGTGTTATTATGTTTTATCTGTTTAGCAGTCTTTGTGCTGCACCTGTTTAATTCCAGGGTGTTTAATTTTGCAGTAGTTAACTGCATCTAGAGTAATCCATATTATTAAATAAATTTGGTTGTTTGCTATAGTTGTATCTGTTTAGCAGTCTTTGTACTGCACCTGGTTAACATCAGGATGTTTTTGCTTGCACTGTCTTAGTGTTGCACCTGGTTAATTCCACCATGTTTTTGCTTGCAGTATGTAACTGCATCTGGTGTAATCCAGAATGTCTCTTTTTTATAATTAAAATCTTTTACCATAGTGTTAAATTACATAAATTGGTATTTGGTATTTGGTATTTGTCCATTCCCCTCAGTTTTGTTAAGTATTTATAACAAGTCACTGAGGTGACAGTCACTTTGTATATAGTAATGTTTGTGTAAATATATATCTAAAAATAAAGGTGTTAACCAATAAACATAAGCACAACAACTTACCCACCAAATAAACTTTTTTCAAAAAATTAAAAAACAAACCTTTTACTGTACATGCTACTATGTAGTATTATTATACATATCTTGTGGGTGTTATGTTACAATGTCTGTATTATTTGTGGTTGCCACATCTTCTATGCTGGTACACAGAAAGGGAAGACAGATCACAGTAAACTAAAGCTTGTACTCTCTTAAAATAGTTAGTAACTTTTTACAAACAAAACTACTAATTAATTCCTTGAAAAGGAACCAGTTAAAAAATTAGTAGATTTTTTACTAATTCAAGTAGTTAAGTAAAGATATGGAAAATTTACTACTGAAGTTATTAGATTATAAGGTTTTACTAAACAATTTAGTAGATTATTTTACTCAGTAATCGGTAACAATTTCCTGCCGTTTTGAATAAAGCCATCAAAATTTTGTTATTCTGACGTATTATAAAATTTTTAATATCCCAAATCGATAAAATTTAAAAAAGATTGCGGTTTAATTTAAAGTAAATACCAAACGCTTAGATTTATGGCGTCGTTACAGACCGTTTTTTTTTATTGAACACGTGTAAAAACGACTTTGTTTTGTAAGAATTTTAAGCACAATACAAAATTAATAAGAAAAACTATAGCTTTTTAAACCTGTTTTGGCTTAAAATCAAAACCAAATTGTGAAACTTGGTTTTGTTTTTGAAATTGAATTTGTTTTCAGTGATTTTTTGCTTTTTAATAAAGTTTTTTCACTTTTTGAAGATAAAAGGTTTTTTTTTGCTTTTTCAAATGCATTACACAAGGGTTAGAGAATCAACAGGCGGTATATGCAATAAAAAATTTTTAATAATTTTTCCTTAATAAAAAAATTAAAGGAGGGCATAGCACTGTAAAACATGCCAAAAAAATCATTTTTAAGGAGAGAATTAAATCAAAGCGTAAGGTGTAGTTATATATAAAATCATTAAAATTTTAAATTTTTCGTCTAATAAAATTTTTTTAATTTTTATTGAGGCTTTATTTTGGCGGGGATTAATCTTTAATTAATAAAACTGAGGTGTTCGCTATTTGATATAGGTTTCCCTGCACGAAAAACTGTCAGTGATGTAACTCAAGAAAGAAATCAGCTGATTAATCTTAAGTGCCTTTTGTTTTTCCAATCCACCAGACAAATTTTGTTTTTTTACGCGACAAAAACATGCAGTTTCTATCCGTTTCTCTCTTCTTAAAACGTTCACGCCGGCACAATCGAAAGGCAGTGGAACTGGACACACCATAAGCGCTTTTTTCATAAACAGACACTCAGAGCGCCTGCTTCGTTTTTGTGGTCACATTTAAATACAAATAAAAATGAGAACTGAAGTTTGTTTATTTTGCCAAAAGATATTTGTCGCACCATGTTTCACTGCATAATAATATTGTGTCTTTGTTCGCATTAAAAAAATATTCAACAACTCTGGGCGCCCTATACAATCGAAAAGTTTTACAGTTTGCATAAAGTACTTGTATCAAATTTTTACGCTAAGACTTTGGGACATTTGTGCCCACTTGTGGGGCCTTGTTAACTGGGTGAGATATTATTTTGAAAATATTTGTTTCAAAGAACGATTTGAGAACGATTTTTTTTTCAGGATTAACAAAATCAAATCCCATCTCCTGAATACCTCACACAAATAAAAAAATAAGATAAGATACGGTTATAAGAAAGAACGCGGCTGCACGCAAAAAGTTTACCACACAAAAAAATGACAAACCAAGTTCTTTTTTCATAAAATAGCCCTATATAAAAATTAAAAATTTGGTTACATCAGTTTGTTTTCTACCAAATTTATTTTATATTCATCAAAACCTGTGCGCCATCAAACGATACCCCTTTAATCAGTAGCTGTGGATCCCCCTCCCTCCGTTGTGGTACTTCCGCTTGAAAATAATACAAAACACTAAAAGTTATTGGCACTTTTTCATTTTTTGCAAAGTTTTTATGAAGTTTAACGTATCTTTGCGATATTAACACCATATTTGACTTTTGCTGCCTTTTTTTCTACTTGTTTTGCCTTTTTTGCACATCGCTTTATTAAAAAAAATGCCCCCGTACCCCTCATTTTGGAAATGCACCCATAGGGTCAGTAGTTTTTCTGCGGTTTTTAAATTTAAAACAATGCGATTCAGAATTTGCGAACGCACTTTCCAGACCACCATCTGACTTACCTGAGATTTGTGGTTGGAAACAATGTCAGCGCGTTTCTGTTTTACCACGGCTTTAAAAAAAGTTTTTGCAATCTTGCATATTCTATTGTTCATTTTATATATAAAAATTGTTTGCGCTCATTTTTTTACTGAATCAAACTAGCAGTTCGATTAAAGTCAGTAAAATTCTGTATTAACGATAATAGGTAGTACTAATATATCTATGTATTAGAAGAAAGAAAATTGATTTCAATTTATACATTTTCACCACGAAACCGACAATTTCGTACCCCTTAAAATAATTAAAGATGCGATGCGAAGTCAAACTTTTTATCTTTGATTTTGATGATTTTTGTAAAAACCTTACGCCTGCCACCCCCCCCCCCCCAGTACCCCACAAAAATTTTTTCACCAAAATATCTCCACTATTTCAGGAGATATGACGTCCCAAATATGGCTTTTTTTGACAAATCTGTACTTGACAGATTGTTTAATGGGTATAAAAATTTAAATTACCAAATATGCACTCAAAGAAAGCAGCTACTTTCTACTTTAATTTGATACCTTGATTGTTAAAATTGGTGCAGTATTTGTCGAGATATTGCGTTTCCCGTAGAAAAACCCCCAATTTTTTTGTTAAAAACAGCAATTGATACAATGATTTGATTAAGTTTGCCCAAAAGTTTTGCCTACACTTCGTATTTTTAGCGAAAAAATGGCAAGTTTTTTGTATGGGAAACGCAATATCTGGAGTTAACTTTTTCAATCTTAACAATTAAGATATAAAATTAAAGTAAAAAGTAGCCGCTTTCTTTAAGTGCATATTTTGTAACTTACATTTTCATACCCATTGAGAATTGCTTCAAGTATAGAATTGTCAAAAAAACGATTTTGAAGGTCATATCTCCTTTACTAAAGGTAAACCCAACGTGATTGCAACAGTTGTCCTTTGGATTAAAAAATGCCCCCTATTAAGTAACCATTCAAATCACGGTAATCTGACGTCTTTTTGTCAGCCAATTAGATTCGATTTAATACTGAGTATTTGTTTATAAAGTGACGTCATATTCTCGTGGTTTGAGTGGTCAGTTAATGGGGGCATTTTTTAATCCAACGAACAACTGTTGCAGCCACGTTGGGTTTATTTATTTAGTGGATATATTTTGATGAAAATTTTTTGTTGGCTATTGGGGACAGGGGTAAGGTTTTCACAAAAATCATCAAAATCGAAGACAAAAAATTTGACTCTAAACCTAAAGCCGAAAGGCTACTTTCTGCTTTAATTTGATACCTTGATTGTTAAGATTGGTGCAGTATTTGTCGAGATATTGCTTTTTCCGTATAAAAAACCCTCGATTTTTTTGTTGAAAACACCAAACGACAGCAGTGATTTGATTAAGTTCGCCCAACATTTTTGCCTACACTTCGTATGTTTAGCAAAAAAATCGCGGTTTTTTTGTACGGAAAATGCAATATCTGAAGAATCTTAACAATCAAATTGTCAAATTAAAGTAGATAATGGCCACTTGCTTTCAGTAAAACTTTTATAACTTAAAAAATTATACTTTGAAACTCTTCAGTACAGAATTTAAAAAAACGCCACTTTTGGGGGTCATATCTCCTGAACCAGCAAGAATATTTAAATTAAAAATATGTTGTAAGCTATTGGAAGCAGGGGTGAGGTTTTTGCAACAAATCAGCAAAATTGCAGTCAAAAAGTTTTACTCGGTACCTCAAGTTTAAACTTAATTTAGAGGATTAGTAAGTAATAGCATGAATATATTATTTCTGTTTGTACTCTAAATTTCTGAAAAAAATCTGCCAGAAAAGTCACTCATGCAAAACCTTTTGCGACTTTTCTCGCAAAACTCCGTAAGTTTCGGCTAGTTTTCCCATGATGCAATTTTTAACGCAGTCACCGCGTTAAAAATTGCAGCACGGGAAATCTAGCAAAACTATCTCTGTGATAGTTTTCCTGCAAAAAAATCGCGACTTTCTTAGCATTTGGAATCTTGCTGTTCCTTGTAATAATAAATAACATTTATTCATTTCAAGGAAGTTTATAATATAAGGATTTGCAATCGTATAAATGTTTTTTCCAGTTCCGTTTCCGGAAAGACAACTGGCAATTTTAAACAAAATAAAACTCTCAATCAATTCAAAAGTGATGAAAAAAGAGCGTTTAAAAACGTTGTATTAAATTAGCTTGCATTCAGAGTGAGAAATATCAGTTGGCGTACTTTGCTAATTTTTTTATTGGAGCCAACTCAATATATTTATAAGTTTTTTTATGAAAAATTTCAATAGAAAGTAATTTACCCCATGGCATAAAAAAAGTCGGCGCTTATTAAAAAGAACAAAGTGGTTTTTTTTCGACAATAGCTGTTGCTTGTTAACTTAATAACGGTTTTTTAAAAAATACACGTATAAAAAATAAATTGTGTGTCGTGTTATTGTTTTGTCGTGTTTTGACGGATTTTAATTTCACGGTGATACACCGGATACAAATTTTGTAATAACGCTACTTAATTTTAATCCGTTATACAATAAATTGGGTTTTATTATATGTTATTTTATCTTTTCTCACGATAATCAAACCCTCTCATTTGAACGGAAGTTGTTCAGTCTTAAAAATTTCACATGACGCTAATATATAATCATTTTTAGCGAATGAATGCCTGGGAAAAATTGATCTCTAATAAACAAAAAAAGATATAAACTTTTTTTAGGGCTGGTTTATACTTATGACAAAACGTCCTTTGAACAATGTCCAAAAGACAAAAGTCCTTTGGACTTTGTCCAAAGGACAAATAAAGCGTAAAAACGTCCTTTGGACTTTGTCCAAAAAACAAAGTTCAAAGGAAAAAATCCAAAGGACAACGTATTCGTATTTTTTTGTCTTTTGTACTTTTCCCTTCGAATTTTTACAAATTTTAAGTAGCGTTCATCTTCGTCCAAAGGAAAAAATCCAATGGGCGTTTTGGCTTTTATAAAATTGTCCTTTGGACTTGGTTTGGACAAAGGACGTTTTGTCATAAGTATGAACCAGCCCTTATAAAAGATTTTTTTTTGTTCTTCCTACTTTTATTCCCAAAATGCAAAACATTTAACCGCAAATCATCAATAGAGTTCCCGTCAATTAAGGATCATAAAACTTCTAATGTGCTTACTTTATTTTATCGTATTTTATTTTATCTTATCTTATCATATCGTACGTTCAGGTTGCCTGGTTTTGTCTGGAATTGTTATCGTTGTTATTTTACTATACTGCGCGGCCTCTTGTTGGAAATCCCGCATTTGTTGTCGGAAATTGCCGTCCAACGCCTCCGGAGCTCTGCTCACTTTCGAAACAGTCAACCGAACTTCGGAAGCGCCCCACAAACAAATGGAGGTATATGTTTTATTAGTGATGGGCAGTTTCGGTTCCGGGCTCTTGATGTTCTGGGCAAAATTTAAAATTCCGGTTCCTATTCCGGATTTTTGAAAAATCTCAATTCCGGTTTCGGTTCCGGTTCCTGTTTTTTTTCTCTCCTGTTCCTCTCCGGGTTCTCGTGTGTGGCTTCCCGTTGTCCGTGTTCCGGGAATTGCTTTCGTTCCGGTTCCTTCGGTTTTGTCTCTTCCGTTTCGTTCCGTTCTTTCCTTTGGTCTCAATTCCTCGTTCCGGTTCGGTGTCCCGGGCAAGACATTTGTTCGGTTCTTTGGTTTTGAAATCTCAATTCCGGTTTCGGTTCCGGTTCTGTTCCAGATTTTTGGAAAATCTCATTCCAGTCTGGTTCCGGTTCGCTGTCCGAGGGGTTTCATAGTGTGATAGGCGTTCCGTTGGGGTTCCGGATGTTCCGGGCAAAATTAGACATTTCGGTTCCGGTTCCTATTCCGGATTTTTGAAAAATCTCAATTCCGGTTTCGGTTCCGGTTCCTGTTCCAGATTTTTGGAAAATCTCAATTCCAGTACTGGTTCCGGTTCCGCTGTTCCGAGGGTTTCATAGTGTGATAGGCAGTTCCGGTTGCGGGTTCCGGATGTTCCGGGCAAAATTAGACATTTCGGTTCCGGTTCCTATTCCGGATTTTTGGAAAATCTCAATTCCGGTTTCGGTTCCGGTTCCTGTTCCGCATTTTTGGAAAATCTCAATTCCAGTACTGGTTCCGGTTCCGCTGTTCCGAGGGTTTCATAGTGTGATAGGCAGTTCCGGTTGCGGGTTCCGGATGTTCCGGGCAAAATTAGAGATTCCGGTTCCGGTTCCTGTTCCGGATTTTTGAAAAATCTCAATTCCGGTTTCGGTTCCGGTTTCTGTTCCGGATTTTTGGAAAATCTCAATTCCAGTACTGGTTCCGGTTCCGCTGTTTCGAGGGTTTCATAGTGTGATAGGCAGTTCCGGTTGCGGGTTCCGGATGTTCCGGGCAAAATTAGAGATTCCGGTTCCGGTTCCTGTTCCGGATTTTTGAAAAATCTCAATTCCGGTTTCGGTTCCGGTTTCTGTTTCGGATTTTTGGAAAATCTCAATTCCAGTACTGGTTCCGGTTCCGCTGTTTCGAGGGTTTCATAGTGTGATAGGCAGTTCCGGTTGCGGGTTCTGGATGTTCCGAGCAAAATTAGAATTTTGTTCCGGTTCCTGTTCCGGATTTTTGAAAAATCTCAATTCCGGTTTCGGTTCCGGTTCCTGTTTCGGATTTTTGGAAAATCTCAATTCCAGTACTGGTTCCGGTTCCGCTGTTCCGAGGGTTTCATAGTGTGATAGGCAGTTCCGGTTGCGGGTTCCGGATGTTCCGGGCAAAATTAGACATTTCGGTTCCGGTTCCTATTCCGGATTTTTGGAAAATCTCAATTCCGGTTTCGGTTCCGGTTCCTGTTCCGCATTTTTGGAAAATCTCAATTCCAGTACTGGTTCCGGTTCCGCTGTTCCGAGGGTTTCATAGTGTGATAGGCAGTTCCGGTTGCGGGTTCCGGATGTTCCGGGCAAAGTTAGACATTTCGGTTACGGTTCCTGTTCCGGATTTTCGGAAAATCTCAATTCCGGTTTCGGTTCCGGTTCCGGTGTTCCAGGAGTTCCATAGTTCCGCCCATCACTATGTTTTATAACGTCGTCACTACACCGAAGTGGGCGGCAGTCATTATATAATACACAAGACGTGACTTAGTTATTAGGATGTTGTTTGAAATCTAAAACAAGTCACGTTAATAAAATGAAATCAATAAATCAACAAGTCGTTTATATTTTATGCGAACTGTGGCTCATTTTACTGAAGTAACGACAATATTATTTTTGTATAAAAACGTACTTATTACTATGAAATCTAAAAATTAATTTTTCGGCTATTTAAGTTTACTTTTTGCCCTATAAATCGAGTTTTTTGACAGAAAACATGCGATCTTAAGGTTTTTGGCTAAGAAAAATGGCGATACAGGACTTGAACCTGTAATCTCCAAGCACAGGACCTCATTGACTGACTGGAAAATTTCATCAAAATCCGTTCACTATTAACCTCATATCGCGCTTTCGATCGGTTGATCTGCATACTACGAAAGATAAGTAGGAGATACGGTAATTATCCATTATGGTGACGCTTATGTATATTGCATACTTCATGTATAAACCGAGTTCCAGTAAAATAAATGGGACATTTTGGATTTCAGGGGTATTCGAGAGGTTTTGTAACAGAGTAACCATAAACGTTATGGAATTAAAATTTATATTTCTATAATCAGCTTAGTTAGAGTTTTTATAATAATATAAAGATACTACTAAAAAAAACTAAAAAATTAAAAAACCTTACCATTTTTGAGGCACAAAAGGATTTAGAGCATTTTTTGTAATTTTTAAAATATTCATGTTAAAAGCTTTGTGTAACATGATATAATTATTGTATTTACTTTGGTAGAAGAGCTTTAGCAAATGTTAAAAAAAAATTTTTTTGGGCGAGCGGTGGGGGGCTACACACATTCGGGGTGATGTCTAATTTTTTTTAAATTTCACCAAAAAAAAAATTCGAGAAACCCCCATAGTTCAGCCCTATGCTATGGCTGTTAACGTTTTTTTGCACGGTTCAAAATACACACTCTGTAGTGCTGTGAAATAAACGATTTTTGCTAAACTTTTAAAATTAAACATCTTTTTAGTACCTGAACCAGGTGGGCTACCCACAGTAAAGTATGTAGTTTTGAAATCAAAAAAGTATCTTAAATTCTTAAATAGTAAAAAATCTTAAATTCAATAAAAAGAGACAACTTTGGAGCTGTCTCTATGAATTTTTGTTGACAATAGTTTTAACTTTAAAATACTTATTTCAAAACAAAAAACTAAATTCATAAATCTCACATAAATTAGAATGACAAACTGAAAATTGCGTTCGCAATTGTTGAATCTCCTTGACTTACTTGTTATAAAACCGCGCACAAAACTGAACGTACTAATTTTTTATTAAGCGTCCTATCAGCTTTGCGTAATCCATGCTTATGCAAATTAAACGGCAGTGTATGCAAATAACTTATGACTTGTATTTTTTCTACATTGGGAAAAATGCCCATTCATGAATCTCATGAATTTCTTGTATTTTCCATACGTTGTCGTTTAATTTACATGAAATCAATTTAGCGCAGCCGATGGTACGTTCAGTTTTATGATTAGTACGTTCAGCAGTATTTTCTGTGCGGTTTTTTAATCAAAAAATTAAATAGAATTAACAGCTGCAAACGCACTTTCCAAACCCCAGTCTCCCGTACTTAAAAGATTCAAGAATTGTGAGTCTAGTTTGACCGCCGAGAAACGACTGGACCAATAGGCGCTTACGTACTTTTGAGAACTGATTTGAGATCAAATGTGTTTTAGCCACGTATCGTTTCACGATAAACAAATTTTAAATAAAAAAGTACTGAAACCAATGATAATAATGGATATATTATAATAATAATACATTATTGTAACAAAACAATAATATACCTTATAATAAGAATAGACACATTTTTTAACCGTTCCCGCGATTGTCTTTTTCCTGTAAAAAGTGTTTTTGAAAATGTATTAATTCCCGTTATTTTCGCTGCTAATCAGAGTACGTTTCCGTGATTGCCTTTTCCCCTGATGCGGACCATTACGAACGTACTCTGATTCAGCGAAAATAACAGAAATTAATACATTTACAAAACGCTTTTAACCGTCGTCACCAGGAAAAAGGCAATTACGGGAACGGGTTCATACATGTATATGTAAATGATGTTCCTGCCTCGACTATTTTTTTCTTGAGCTGTAACCAGTAATAACGGAAAAGCTCGATATATTCGAAAATTGGTCGCTTAAATAAACAATATAAAAATTGTTGATCTTCAAATAAAACTACAACTTCACTTTCGAGTAAGGGCTGGTTCATACTTATGACAAAACGTCCTTTGGACAAAGTCCAAAGGACTTTTGTCATTTGGACTTTGTCCAAAGGACAAAATCCAAAGGGAAACGTCCAAAGGGAAAAGTCCAAAGGATAAAGTCCAAAGGACAAAAGTCCTTTGGACAAAATCCAAAGGACAACGTATTCATACTTTTGTCCTTTGGACTTTCCTTTTGGATTTTGTCCTTTGGACTTTGTCCAAAGGACAAATTCTAAGTAGCGTTCATACTTCGTCCAAAGGACGTTTTGGCTTTTTTAAAATTGTCCTTTGGACTTTGTCCAAAGGACGTTTTGTCATAAGTATGAACCAGCCCTAAAGGAACTCCGACATCCGAAACATTCCTACTATGTATTAATTGATTTTATTTTTTATAATTTTTGCGTATCATTCAATGTGTTTAATTTAAGTTGTTTAATTTCGTTAATCATTTTTTTAGAGGAAAGACAGTAAAGTAACCGTTCCAAGTATAAAAATTAGCGGCTCAGATATCGATCAAAATTCCTCGGAGTATCAAGGTATTTTTTCTATTGTTTATTGTTTTATTGCCCTAGCATTAGTCTAAACAAAAAGCTGAAATTAAAAAAAAAAACATTTAATTTCTTGATTTTTTGAAACACTTTAAAACAAGAGCGTGAGTTTATCAAAATATAATTCGGAATTTATGTTCCTATGACCTTGCCCGATATTGTAATTTGCAAAATCGTATAAGGTGTCAGCACAGAATATAATAGTCTTTTCTTGCGTTGTTTTCTTGTGTATGATTACGGTAACTTGGTGTCGAGAGAACTCATTGCAGCTTCTCGAAAGCTTGTTCATATTTCATTCAAATTGTCAACAAAAAAAAGTCCAAATGACAGTTTTTATGTCTTGTTTATAATTTGTCCAAAGGACAGTCCGATAGTCCAAGGGACAGTCCAAAGGACAAATTTTAAAGGGAAAACTCCAAACGACAGTTGAAAGAACAAAGTCTAAAGAACCTTTTAAACAAGCCAAAATTGCCCTTGGGGCAATCAAAAATTTTACTTTGGACAGCTAAAATAAAGTAGAAATACTTCAACTTGCGTTTTGGACACTTTGGACTGTCTTTTGTACATTTTGAACTGTCCTTTCGACAGTATTTATCGAAGCGTTCATAATTGGTCCAAAAGACAACCTTTTGAAATTGTACAAAGAATATCTTTGAATAGTCCAAAGAACAATTTTGACCTGTCCAATAGACCTTTCAATTCGCCTTCTGAACAAAGTCTAAACATATTTAGTTGAAAATTTCCTTTGGTCTTTGTTCTTAGAACTTTTTTTTCTTTTGAATTTTGTCCTTTGGACAAGTTCTTAAGTTTTTTCGGTTTCAAATTTCCTGCTTACGGCTTAAAAAACGCAATAGGTTGGTGGCTACTTCCGATAGAATTTCAAAATAAATTACTGTTGTTTAAAATAACATAACACAATTAAAACCTGTAACACGCTAAAATATTGCGAAGTTACAAAAATCTCACAAAAAAATAATAAGGCATCAGGTTGCAATATAAATAAAATTTTACATATTCTGTTATAAATCTAAAAAAAGTATCTCTTTTTAAGGTTTATATAAGTATTCTCACTGAGATTTTGCCTTCTAAAGTTTTAGTGGGCAAAATGTAAACTATGCTAAAATAGTTGAAAAGTATTATTGATTTGCTCTGCTCATATATTTTATGCAGTGAAAATGTGAATCTTTTTAACTTTAACACTCTAAGTACAAGCACATACTTAATATATAAAACAATTAATTTATTAACATAATTTTTATTAACAAGTACACTACTAGGGTACTATATAATATTTATACTTATGTAACCAATCAAATTCATATATAATATTCATAATTTTAAATACAATAAATCCCCTTGCTTTGTTTCCTATTATGATATAAACTGAAACTCATGTACTTTTTAATACGAAAAAGAATACATGAAAATTATAATAAAAAAGGAGAATAAAAAGTGAAGAACAAATTATACGAGGTATGTGTGGATCTAGCCGAAATGAAATACGTATTCAAAAAATTGAATGCATACGTATGCATTATTTTTTAAATTATGATCATGGGTGGCGCGGGAGCGCCACGGGGCGATTGCGCCCCGTGGCGCTGCGCCAACCATAATTGAGGAACGTGGGTAAATTTTGAAATTCAGAACCTTCTTCTTCTTCTTCTTCTCTCTTTTATTATTATTATTATTATTCCGAACGCTCCATTCTTAAAAACGATATTCCTCATTCGTTACTAATTAATCAAAAATAAACATCGACTAATTAGAAAAGAAGAAGGAATTACGCAACTTTCTTAGGAAGCACTTTTCATTTAGGTCCTTGTTATCGATTTATTGATCAAAATAAAAAAATTGAAAAATAGACAAATAAAAACTCCCAACCACACAATAACAGCCTTTTGGCAACAATAAGGATTGTAACAACAACAACCAACATCCCCTCATAAAAACCGCACAAAAATAGCAGACCGGTTTTAATTGGTGGCAGAAACAGCGCCAGTTACCAGCACCATATGCTTCAACCGCGCGGAAAACGGCAAAAACAACAGAGTACTTTTTTTAATTCTTGCGTTACTGATGAAAAAATTAATTGAAGTTTTATTTATTAAAAAAATAATAATAAGCGTCGGTGGCGCGGGAGCGCCACGCGCCGGTGCGGGGTGCCGACTGCAATTTAACCCACGGCACCGCGCCAACTATACTTAGACAACGTGAGTAAATTTTGTTATTCATGTTCATCATCTTATTATTATTATTATTATTTTTACTTTAAAAATTATAATTGCAATCATTGGCGCACGGCATCGCGCCAACTATATTTAGAGAACGTAGGTAAACTTTGTCTGGAGCGCAACTGCACCGCACTAACTATAATTAAACAACGTGGGTTAATTTTGTAATTTAAATTCATCTTCTTCTTATTATTATTTTTTATTTTATCTGGGCAACGGAATGATTATAAACATATGTCATTGCGCAGCTAAAACTATAGTTTATTCGGCTATTTTTTAATTTAATTCAAAAAAAGTGTTAGACTAGCCTTGAAAAATGCTCTAAGAATAGAGCAGGAAAAAGGGGCGATTTTTCCCCGGGCGTATGTTTAGACAGAAAAGATGTAGACTAGTATGAGATGGACATTATGTGGACTATAGGAAATTTGCATTTGGTTTGGCCAGCTGCTCACTAAATAAAAATTTCTACGATATGATAATGATTTGTTTATACATTGATCTAATCACACAGCACTGTTGCATTTTTTTTTAGTTTGATGAAATGTCAATTGAAAAAATCATACTCACAGCAATCTTTGACAAGCGCGAAATCACCACTTTTTCAAATTTATAGTTGTTTCTTAACATACAAATATAACCTTCTAATTGAAAAAGTGGCGATTTCGCGCTTGTCAAAGATTGCTGTGAGTATGATTTTTTCAATTGACATTTCATCAAACTAAAAAAAATGCAACAGTGCTGTGTGATTAGATCAATGTATAAACAAATCATTATCATATCGTAGAAATTTTTATTTAGTGAGCAGCTGGCCAAACCAAATGCAAATTTCCTATAGTCCACATAATGTCCATCTCAGACTAGTCTACATCTTTTCTGTCTAAACATACGCCCGGGGAAAAATCGCCCCTTTTTCCTGCTCTATTCTTAGAGCATTTTTCAAGGCTAGTTATATATATTATTTAAATTAACTTTCCGAAATTAAAACTTTTTAAACTATATCGTATTATATAATTTAAAAAATAATGTATATGCAGTGTTTTTTAAATGCAGATATTTTCTGTTCTATTTATGATTTAAAGAATAATGCATATATGCATTATTTTTTTAATTATATACATGTTGTGCATTTTTTGTAAATTTTATGTATATGTCTGCATTAAATTTTTTTAAAAAATTCATACGTATGCATAAATTTACCGAAAAATGCATCATATGCATATAATTTTATAAATACGTATGTATTTTGATTCACAGATTTATCGTATAAATCGTTATTCAATTCTCATTTTCTTTTTTTATTAATTAATTTTCATGTATTATTTGTACAAGTTATACAAAATAATAGTACAATCAAAAATATTTAATATACCGAAAAATGTGCAACTCCTATGAAAAAAGTACGGAAAAGTAGGCCATTATAATGAGCCTCTCCATTTAAATGGCACTCTCCATTATAATGGCAATGGCATAGTAGTCATTCTAATTCGACGAATTGAAATGGAGAGAAAGCCATTTTAATTGCCATTTATTGATTTAATTTCACTTCATATATACTCACTAGTGTAAACTGTCCAGGCCGCATGAGTTTTACCGTGTTGGACAGTATTAAACCAACAGGCAAAAACTCGTGCGGCCCGGACAGTATTACACTTCTGAGTATATATGAAGTGAAATTAAATCAATAAATGGCTATTTTAATGGCTTACTCTCCATTTTAACTCGCCGAATTAAAATGACTACTATGCCATTATAATGGGGGTGCCATTTAAATGGAGAGGCTCAATGGCCTACTTTAACTTACTTTTTTATATAACAGTTGCACATTTTTCGGTATATTATATATTTTTGGTACAATTAATAAAATTTTTATTTTTATTTTTAGCGCTTTATGGTGTAGTAAATATAAATAAGAAAAAAAAATTCTTAAATAAAAGTAAATGTCATATGTTTCTTATTTTTCTTCAGTTTCAATTTAAAAGGTGCACTAAATACAATCGTAAATTATTTACCAAATAAATGTCGAGAAATACTATTGAGTAACACAAGTTAGTTATCACTAATGTCTGAAACTGCTAAAAAATCTTAGTTCTTTAACTGCCACTCTGAATTCGTCTATTGTTGAGTTGTGAGAATAAAGCTAAAAAAGTTTTTTCACTCTATAGAAATTTGCGTTATATTAACGAGCCATTAAGTGCAATTTCTATTTTGTCTTTTGTGTTGTCCATATTACAAGTAGTAGTTTATATTTTTTAAGCTAAATTCAAAAACCACAGGTGTAACTGAAATTTAATATTATTTTAGGTACTTTTTGCGATAAATAAAATTTTTAAAAGTATTTTAAATGCGAAATTTATTCAATGTCAAATAGTAAAACGGCTTATGAAACCAAGCTTTTTATACAAATAATAATGAAGGATTATACTTAGAGCAATA
>JASAMX010025354.1:0-11948 GCA_030248175.1 Microlaimidae sp. YZB2_3
TATGATTTTTAACATGAATTTTTTATGAAAATTTTCAGAAGTAATATTAAATGTGAGTTTTATCAAAAAAGTCGTATATTGGTTACATTAATCATAAAACACCTTTTCACAAAAACAATTTTACTTTTTTTCTAAAACAATTTAAGTTTATTCTTTTATATCGATAGGTTCACCACTTTTTAAAACCTTTTTAGCTTGAGCGAGAAGCTCTTTAGCAACCGAATTTACTCCTTTAACACTGGTTTTTAAGCCAAATACCCCTTCCAAAAACCAGAACAATTTACTAAGACCTTCAGGGTATTTTAAATTAAAAGCATAGTAACTCTGAAATAAAACACTTAGGCCAACTTCAATCTTGTTTGTAAGTTCCACTGGTTTCCAGTCCAGTATCAAAAAAAGCTGGGCTGGATTTGCATAGTCTTTAAAAGATTTTTTGATACACAGGAGAAATGGCTGGAATAAACGAAGTTCTTCATTTTCCTTGCAAAAGGGTATTTCTTCCTGGACAGGAATAATACCAGGCTATAATAAAAAAATAAGTATAAATTATTTATAATAAAATTTCGAATAAATTTTAGTTTGTACAAAAATGACGTAAATTGAAGACGTTTTTGAGTGAGCAACACTGTATTTTGGCAACAAAAGTACTGTTTAAGATATCAGTTATATCTGTGGATAAATAAAAACAAATATATCTATTAGCTAAATTTTTATATAAATACATCCTTCAGTTACTAATGTAAATTTACTAGTGATGCTGGGTCCCCGGAGCTCAAACCTCTGGAGCTCCAGAGCGGAGCTCCGTTTTTAAGTGTCCCGGAGCAACCCACCTTAGAGCTCCGCCTTATTTTGTATACAAATTTTATGAATAATTAAAGAGTAATGCTATAGATTATTTATTGTCAAAATTTTTTCATAAAACAATTTTTATTAAAAACTTATGTAAAACGATAAAAATAGTTTAAAAAATGAAAAATAGAGTAATTTTAAATGTATTTAAAGCATTAATAAGCTTAAAATCATTCATTTAAAATTAAAGCTCCGGAGCTCTGAAGATCTCTCCACTCTAAATGCCCGGAGCTCTGAAGCATTATATTTGAAAGTGTAAAAATCACAAATATTCACTTGGTTTTGATTTTACCTTTCGAAATTGAATCAGCTTGTCTAAGGCTTCCAGGGTTGACGGTCTATTGACCACATCTCCTTTTTCGGATTGTTTGCGACTTAATAACATCAGGCAGTAAAAGAAGGGCCAACAAAGGGTAGTCATATAAATATTTTCTTTCTTTAAAAGTATTTATGTTGTATTGTATGTATAAGTATTTTCTAACATTATGTTCAAAAGCTAATTGATATAAAGTAGAGGGAGGCTGGAGATCTGCCTTTTAAACTAGTTAATTAAATTAACTAATCTTAATATTTGTATTTTACCTTTATTTAATAGTAGCTATAGTAAACCGTGGTTGTAAGATGTATTTTTATATAAACGGAAAAATAAACTATAGTTTATATCAATAAAAATTTTTTTTTGAAATAAGTTTTATTGTTAAAAATTTACCTTCTTGTAGTGCCTTAAGCTCCGTTGAAAACTCTTTGACGTTCTCCTGGGTGCAAGGGTAGTGTAGCACGCCAAAAGATTGGAAGATGTGTTCTTTATATTTGTTGGCATTGGTTTTAAGCGCTCGATAAATAATTAATGACGAAACAGCTTTCCAATCATCCGGAAAAGAAACATCCTGTCTCGTAATATTATAAAATTCATCCGATATCTAAATTATTTCTTTTTTAAAATATTAAACATTACACATTTTTAATTCTAAAATTTAAGTTTAAATGTGGATTACTTTAAAAAATAAATATAATAAGAAAATGCAATTAAAACTGGGCCAGATTCAAGCCATAAAACTGTTGTCAAAGGTTCAAAGTTCAAATAATTCTCAAAGAATCATGGGAGCCTGGTTGCTCATTATATATTATATATATTACCAGTTTAGGAACTATCTGTATCTGAGGAAATTTAGCCACAATTTCTTGGGCCGATGGTTCATCTTTCAATATCCACTGCCGTCTTCTTTGAAACGTTTCCTTCATTAGTTTTCTGATTTCAGCGCGATCTTCAGAAGTAGCTGCTATGAGGCCTTTTAACCGTCGAATTTTAACTTCGATTTTAGCATTATCCAAAGTGTAAGCTCCTTCTGGACAGTTATGCCTGGTAGTAACCCCTTTTGTATTTTTTAAAGTTAAAAAAATAAACTAACTATTTTATGTTTTTAAGTTTTTGGATTTAGTACATTATGAATTTTTACTATAACTATATTTTAAAATTAATTTATATTGGTAATTAATATTAGCATTTATATTAGGATGCAATTATAAAATAGCCATATTTTAAAATTTTTAAAAAAATTTAACCATTTCTGTTTTAATAAATCTGTTTTAGGTCTAGCAGGCATCCCTGTTTTGGTTGTTTCTTGTAGTTTTCGTTTTGGCGCACGAACACTTTGCCGTCTTGGCCAACGGTTGTAAATGCAATGACCAAGAAATCCACGTTTTGTGTGAACATCAAAAATATGCAACTAAAACAAAAGATTACATAAATAATATAATTCCGCAATATTATTAAGTATAACATTTAGAGCATAAAAGCAAAAAAATTACAATTGTTAAAAAATGATTGGAGCAATTTTTTGAATCTAAATTTCACTTATTAAATATTTTTTAAAAGTTTGATTACCCATTCAAAGTTTGGGTCATCACCCGTGGTCCAAAATCGGAAGTATTTCACAATACTGTATGCCATCAATCCGCGTTCTCCTACAGATGGCCGATTTTTTCTAAAATAAAAAACCATTAAAAAATTTTGCCTAATAAATATTGATGCAAAACCCATATCATTTTAAAATTAAATAAATGCAAATAAAAAGAAACGAATGAATATTCTGTAAAATTATAGAACACATACACGTAACAATTGTCCATTAGCCAACCGCATTAGTTCTTGACAGGCTGATGTACCCTCTGGAGATTTAAAGGTGTTTGATATAATAGGCCATCGTTCGTAAAATTTAAAAATTTCGTCCAGATCATAACGCTAAAAAACTCGAAATTTTTATTATTTAAATAAAATTGCAAAAACTCGAAATTCTTATTATTTAAATAAAATTGCAAAAACTCGGAATTTTTATTATTATTTTATCAAAAAAGTCGAGATTTTTGATCACTTGCCTGATTAGGGCTAAACTTGTAGGAATCAAGACTTGTACTGTTGAGCTGATGTAGAGGGTGCTCGTGAGTTCTGTAGCTATCGCACACTGCACTACTTTCCTCCAAAAGCGGCTTTTTCTTATCGACGAGCGGCGCTTGATTTTCATCAAATACTATTTTGTAATAGGTAAAAAGCAACAAATTATTTAAATTAGTTAAAAAAATTTGGTAATAAAACACTGTACATTGAAACACCTTAGTATTTCCTATTTTTGTGATCTTTTTGTATTTTATTAGGTTATGGCGCTTTTTAATTATTACATTCAGACGAAATTGATTGCTGATAGACTTCGGTTGTATTATCAGTTGTTTTGTAAACATTGTCCATTTTGATTTTCTTCAACCTAAAAACAAAACGATTTTTCAAAATTTCAATATAGTATTTAATTTTTCAATACCTTTGTGTAAATTACACCAACTACAAACCGTTTTAATTGCAAAACTATGAATAAATAAAGTATTTTAAGTATGAATAAAACCAACTTTAAGAAACTTTAACAAGTTACCAATGTCATGTTAAATCGAAGTTGATCACCGCTATGAATCTCGTTATCAGTAGTTTCCACAAATATTGGCGGCTGAAAATCTTTGTCTAATCGCTCGAGATTAATGGTGTAAGCATAATCCGTCCATTTTGTTGCTGATCCAATCAAACGACTTTGCATAACACGTTGATGAGCAAAGTTGCAAAATGAAGTTGTGGAAAAACTGTCAGTCCATTTTACATTACACAGTTTTTTATCATTAAATCGTAGCTCTACTGAAAGAAAAAAACCTAAAGACGAAGCCATTTTTGGACTGAAATAAAATAAAAACGATTTGGATATATGAAATTAAAATCAATAAAGTGTTAAAAAATAAATAAGCCTACAAGCACACATCTACGCCTACAAGCACACATATATTAGAACAAAAAAAAATCTCACATAACAGGATGTCACCAGTAATCACACAGTTATAAAACAACATTTTTAAAAAGTAACATACAAACACACAATATTTTTAATAAGCACTGTAAAATCATTAAACCACGTTATTTAAAACACATAAATTTTTAGTAAGCACTGTAAAGTCAATAAACCACGTTATTTAAAAAATAATATATAACATAAATTTTAAAACATAAAATATCGGGGTACTACAAAAAAATCAGAGTCACTGTTTGTTGGGTACAAATCAAGCGTATGATAATCAAGAAGATTTTTAAATTTAAAAATATTTTTAGAATTTTGCTTTCCTAATTTTGCGCAATGTAGTTTATTTTCAAGGCTTAAGAGTTTCAATTCCTCATAAACAAAAAAATTTTTTTCAAAATCAAGATTTTTTTCCATTAACGCACACAAAATTTTTCCAAAAATTGGTTCAGAAATATTTGTTTCCGACACTTTAACCGAAATAATGTCACCTTTCACATACCGCTGTCCAGCTATTACAATTTTGGAAGCGCACACTAAATTTGAAACACTTATAAAAGTTTTTTGAATTAGATCGGGTTGAATTAACACATCTGTTGTTTGCTCAATTTCAGCTGTGTTTTGACCAAGTTTTCCACTAAGAATATTAAGGCAACTATTAAACTAGTGCGCTTTCGCTAAACTGTAAGGTGCATTTTTAAAATTGCACATTACCGTGGCTTTTCGTTTTAAAAAATTGTGTTTCATCTCATAGCACGCAACACTCATTTTTATTGGCGGTCCACTTGATTGTGCGAAAAGACCGTAATGTGATAAAAAATGATGTTTTGGGATAATCTTTTTCGTCGGAAAAAGCTCACGAAACTTTTTGAGATGTTCAGCATAAATCTCTTCAAAATATCTACATAAACCCATACTCCATTTTGGAGCAAATAAAATATCTGCAATGTGTCTCAATTCAAGATAAAAGTTCCAGTATACGCTGTTTTGAACAACTAAGTCTTGTATAATTAAAGGAAGCAGACAAAAAAGACAGTAAAATTGATATGCCTTTTGTTTCAAGCTATGATCTTTTTCACAATCCAAGTTTCGAATCGCAGTTGGCTTATTTTTGATATCTGATCGACCATATGGGAATAAATTAATTCTTTCATTAAGTTGTTCCAAGGTAAAATTACGTTCAATATTAATAATTTAATTCAACAGTAGTTTGATCTCATAAGGACCGACGCCTTTCAAAAAATCGTGCATCAAATCTCCACATCTATTTTTTGAGATTTTCCAAAACGTTTCAGTGAGCGGACATGAGTTCTAAAGTTTTAGTTTTATTTGATAAAAAAACGGTAAAACTTGAAAAAAATTGGCAAAAAAATTTCTAAGCTAGAGCTTAGTACAAAAATTTTATGTATGGGCAACTAAACTTAAACTGCACTAAAAAAACCTATACTTGATATTTAAATTTTGTTACCAGTTAAAATTAAAAAAAATGATCACAAAATAAATAACTTAAAATAAATAAATAAAAAACTAATACATTTTTTTAAAATAAATAAATAACTAATACATTTTTGTATCGCTTTCAATCAATATGTGAAACTAGCTAAAATTTTTAAAGCTGATGGAAATCAAAAAAAGTAAAATGTATTTTTTATTGTAAGAATTGTTTTGTAGCGCCACGACACAAAGCCTTACTTATTTGATATTTAGGTCAAAAGCCTTTTTAAAAAAATAAAGAATATTATGTTTTATACTTTAATTCCAAACTAAATTTGCAGGGTTTGTAGTTTTTGAAGACTTTCAGATTTTGCCGCGTTTAAAGCTGCTATTTGAGTTTGATATAGAGTTTTAATTTTTCAAACAAAGTCTGAAGGATGAAAGCAATTTTGAAGTTCGCTTTTTGACAACATACAAGCCTTCCAAAAATGTACAGCTTGGAAGCTTTCAAAAAATCCAAAAATGGCGTGCCGCCCAAGATTATCACCAGTCACAGCTGCAATTGTAGCAAAAATTTGTTGTCCATCTGATAAAAATAAACCTTCATGCTCCAACCGCTTTACATCGTCTGATATTTGATATAATATTAAGCTAAATCCATATTTTTTTAATGTATGTGCTAAAAGCTATTCCTAACAAATGGATATTTCTTAAGGAGCTATTGAAAACGGCTGGTAAGTTTTTAATTCTAAAATAAAAAATTCCCAATTTGTGTATGCCTACCTTTGAACCTAAGGGATTTGTTATTTCCAGTTCGTCAAAATACAGCTCCAAAAAAACGACAGGTTTTGAATTGTTTAAAGTTAATTCCTGCTCTTTTATTACTGTTCCGTCAAAATAATCTTCTATTATGCCATCTGTCCTGGATTTTTGATTTTGTACAAGTTTGTAAATATCTTTGTCTTGCAAAATAGCTTTTAAGGACTTTTCAAGTGGAATGTATTGCCAGGTATTCATCGCCGTTTTTTGTTTTAAAGACCCATTTGGACTTCTTAAAACCTGATGATCAGCTAGTCCCAACATTAGAGGGACCGGTTTCACAAAGCAGTTCATATTTTCAAAGAATTTATCCTGTTGGAATTGGCTCAAGACCAGATCAAAAGGACGTGCTGCCTGGTTGAAAACGCTTGTTAAATTTGTAAGGTCACAATCTGAATGGAGCAAAAAAAGTTAAAATCTTGTTGACTTAAATGCATTTTGAAGGCAGATAAAAAGCAGCAAAATTAATATAAGGCGTGAGTAAAAGGCAGGTAAAAGAAAGTAGGAAACAAATAGAATGCAGTTAATAGGTAGTAAATAAAGCAACTAGGCGGCAAATAAAAGGCAGTTATGAGAACGTAAGAAAAAGTAGAAGGCAGCTAGAAGGCAAAAAATTTAGATGCAGATAAAACTGAAGTAGGAGGCAGCTGTAATTAATTATGTTATCAAAAAAAGCAGAAAAATTTGATTGCCTTGGTTGCAAGTTGAAGGCAGATTATAAGTAGCAAAATTAATCATAAAAGCAAGTAGGCGGCAAGCAAAAAGCAGATATGAAAAAGTAAGAAAAAATAGAAGGCAGCTAGGAGTTAAAAAGTTTAGAGACAGATAAAAATGAAGTAGGAGGCAGCGTAGGAAGCAGGTAGTTTGCAGCAACAAGAAAACCTAAAAAGCAATAACAAGTTTACAAAATCAGCATTTCAAATTATAATTAACAATAGGCAACTTAATTCATGTAATTTTACAAGGTCAGTAAGAGTTAATTTGCCAGTGGTGGTTGATTAGAAATAGAGTTAGTAGTTTACCCCATAACGACAGCTCTTAAGGTAGGAGGAGGTAGGAGGGAGGGTGGAGGCAGGGTGGAGGCAGGGTGGAGGCAAGGTAGGGCAGGTTGGAGGCAGGTTGGAGGCAGGGTGGAGGTAGGGTGGAGGCATGGTGGAGGCAGAGTGAAGGCAGGGTGAAGGCAGGGTGGAAGGAGAGTGGAGGCAGGGTGAAGGCAGGGTAGAGGCAGGTTGAAGGCAGGTTGAAACAGGATGGGGCAGGGTGAAAGCAGGGTGGAGGCAGGGTGAAGGCAGCTAAAACTGCCTCCAATGGTTTTTTTCAATGAATTTGTTTTTTTTAATATGTTACTATCTGTTAAGTATTAAATTAACAAAAGTTAATAAACATCCTATAATAAGAATAAATTGCTATTATGTTTTTAAAAACGATTTTATTTTTGATTAAGTGTCATTTGATTTTATCTTCTTTCTTGAGTCAACTTTCACTCTGAAAAATCTGTGGCTGGGCAATAAATTAAATAATTTTGCCCAACTGTAACGCTTTACATTCCGTCGTTGCTCTGACATAGAGAGTCACAATCAGTATAAAATCAATGTCACTGTAACTCAAATTATTAATACTATTTGTCATTTAAAGAATAAAAAAGAGTAATAGTTAGGAGTATTTTATGACTCATTGTGTCAGAGTAACGACGATTTTTAACGCTGGTTAATTTGTCTCAGAAATTTGACCTCTTTGAACTCAGGGAATAAACTGGTTTATTCAACAGGAGGGGTTGATTTAACCCTCTTTTGTTAGTATTAATATAGACATTAAATATCGTATTTTTTTTATCAAATCACATAACATTTTACTCAAACGTGAATAACAAAATAAATAGAAAAATTCTAATAATTTTGCTTTCTCAAAAATCACTCAGTAGGCTTACAGCTTTTTTGGTTTTAGTTTTTGAAAATAAATAATCAAAACTAATAAACAATCCTCCGCATTGGTTGTTTAAAAAATAGCGTTTTTAAAAACATGTGTTAAACTTACCTGGCTCTTTTTCTTTGATAAACTGCTTTGTTTCTTCCAATAGATTTTTTACGACACATTCAACAATTTCATTAGAAAAATCCACAGCTTTATTGACCAAAGTGTAAGTTGATGACGAGTGACTTCTAAGCGAAGATATCATTTGAAGACATAGTTTTTGAACCAGGAGTATAACGAACATAAAAATACAGTTAGTGAGACATGCTCAATTAATATGCATTATTTTTAAAAACCGCTAGTTAAATATGTATTATTTTAAAAAAAATTTCCAATTTAACTTTATCTTCTAGCACATTTAGTAGGCGGTTATGAATTTTTTTTTACTTTTTGATTTAAGATTTAAATTTGGAACTTAATAAAATATGTCGCTTTTTTTGCAATTTTGTGAAAAAGAATTTGTTGTAAAAAATTAGTGAGACATGCTCATAAGATTTAAAAAAAGTTTCATTTTGAGCTCAAAATTTTAATTCATCCCTTAAAACAGCTTTACGTCGCATTATTAGCAAAGTTTGATTAAAACTAATTTTTGCTATCAGATATACATATTCAAATAGTTAATGTTAAAATAATTTTTAATTTATGACTTAAAACTTAAATAAGTTTTTAGATTCAATTTTTAGATAGGTTTGAGGAAATTTTTTTGCATTTATTAGAATTTGCTAATTTGGTTAAATAGCTAATTTTTTTTATTTCTGGTCCATAAAAAAATTTAGCACCTAAAACAACCATTTTACTACAAAAGTTATTCGTTAGTGAGATATACTCTCTTGATTTAATATGCATTATTTATAATTTGAATCAAAAATTTTAATTTGTGCCTAAAAAACCCAGATATTCAGCCATTTTAAGTACTTTCAACTGAAAGTGCCAAAGAAAAGATTAATGATTGCCTAATTACACTTCTGGTTTTACTTGTGATTCAGAGGGCGTGTCCACAAAATCATTAATATCCTCAGTATCCATTTCAAAATCAGCTGGTATGGCAGGAAATTCTTCCACAACTTGTAAAGTTTTTGCCCCGTGAAGATTTCTGATGTGTTTTGTCCAAACTTTTCGATCCGTAAATTTTTTATGACATCCTTCCTGGCCACAGTTATAAGGTGCTTTCCAGCTAAAAGTGTGTAAAACCACAAGATGATTCTTCAAATCTTTTACTTCTCCTGATATAATTTTTTTGCAAACGGGGCATTTTAACTCCATTTCTAAATTAAAATACAATTATAATATCCAAACTAATTTAATAAGAAAATTTTTCTTTAAATTTCGCCATTTTTACCAAAAATTAGCATATTTGCTGATTTCATCATAAACTTCGAAGTTTTTTGTATTTAAAAATAAAAAATTCAAGGATTCTAAACTTCACTAACAGATATGCTTGAATTTTTCATATTCAGTTATTTTTTCAAAATTTAAGCTTAAATTTGCTAATTAATACAATTATAATAATTCAAACATAAAAATTAAATTAAAAGACCGATATCCTGAAAAATTTTATTTGCAGTTCTTAATAAAAAAATTAGGCGTAATTTGTTAATAATAAATTATGGAAAAAAGTCCAGATAGCCAAATGTGTAAGGTTCAAATCGGTTGTTTTTAATAAAATATTAAATGAATAAGGCCATTTAAAAAATAGTCTAAATGGGCTTATTTTTATTTTGGCTATTTTCATTTCGTCAAATGAATTAAACAAAAGTAAAAAACTTCATTTAAATTTTGCAAGCACTTAAGGTCTCTCCGGACAATTTTTATTGCAGAGCGTTCAGTAGTAAACCAACTGCAATAAAGAGCAAAAATTACCTATTTTTATTTACACAAAATTGACTTTTGAATTATTATACTTATAGAACATTATAATATTTTCAGATATTCAAATGACGAAAATTTGACTAATTGGCGAAAAGCAGGCAACAAATTCTGATTACGATAATGATATTTTTTGAATTTATGTTAAATAAATTTTTAAAATTGTAAAAAAAATTAAAAAAAAACATTATTAAAATCAAAAAAAAATTGTGGCCAAATATGTTTTATGTGAAAATCGATCTCGGGACCTTTCAAAAAGTTTACGACGCGCTAACCGACTATGCCACTGCTACCAGGGGATGATGAGCTCTAAAAGCGGTTTATAAACCACCCTTCTGAAAACAATCGATAAAACGCACGACGCACGACAACTATTTATGCGTTAAAAAATACAAAAGATGTTATGGCCTTCTAAAAATTATAAATTCCAATAGAAATATACTATCTGGAGTTTTAAATTTTACCAAATTAAATTAAATCGAAGTTTTACCGAAATTTTGGTAAAATTAACCCCCATTTTTCCCGGAAAATTGTATATTAAACCATAAATACAACAGTATTCAATTTAATTTTTACGTAAGTGAAAAAGGGTAACGGTGTCTCTCTATTGGAAGTATTTTTTTAATAAAAAGTGTGCAGTCAATATTTTTAAGGGTTTTAAAAAAATTTCATTGCAATTTGATTTTTAATATCAATTATTTCAATTACTTACAATAATATAATGAATGTTCACTTTATAATCGTGATATTTCTGCCTTTTAATATAAATTTCATATAAATTTTTTAGTGAAATATTACTGCATTTTACGAGATCTCGTATGCCAAAAATCGCGATTTTCCATACTTAAGAAAACTGTCCGGAGAGACCTTAAAACAGTTAAAATTAAAATTTTTTGAGCTCAAAAATGAAAACTTTTTTTAAAATGCTTATGAGCATGTCTCAGCTCATTTTTTACGACAAATTCTTTTTCACGAAATTGCAAAAAAAGCGACATATTTTATTAAGTTCACAAATTTAAATCTTAAATCAAAAAGTAATAAAAAATTCAGTAACCGCCTTCTAAATGTGCTAGAAAGATTAAAGTTAAATTGGAAATTTTTTTAAAATGATACATATTTAAGCTAGCGGTTTTTAAAAAATAATGCGTATGTAAAATTGAGCACGTCTCACGAACTGTACTGTTATGTTCGTTATACTCACTCGGTTCGAAAAACTATGTCTTAAAATGATATCTTCGCTTAGAAGTCATTCGTCATCAACTTGCATTTTGGTCAAAAAAACTGAGGATTTTTCTAATGAAATTGTTGAATGTGTCGTAAAAAATCTGCTGGAAGAAATCAAGCAGTTTATCAAAGAAAAAGAGCCAGGTAAGTTTAACACATGTTTTTAAAAACGCTATTTTTTAAACAACCAATGCGGAGGATTGTTTATTAGTTTTGATTATTTATTTTCAAAAACTAAAACCAAAAAAGCTGTAAGCCTACTGAGTGGCTTTTGAGAAAGCAAAATTATTAGAATTTTTCTATTTATCTTGTTATTCACGTTTGAGTAAAATGTTATGTGATTTGATAAAAAAAATACGATATTTAGGTGTCTATATTAATACTAACAAAAGAGGGTTAAATCAACCCCTCCTGTTGAATAAACCAGTTTATTCCCTGAGTTCAAAGAGGAGCAAT
>JASAMX010025355.1:0-7500 GCA_030248175.1 Microlaimidae sp. YZB2_3
GGGGAGAAAATTTTTAATTTAAGGCGCTAAAATACACTAGAAATTTTAATTCCAGTTGATACTTATTACAAATTTAAGGTTTTTTTTATACCTATACAATTAAAACATGTGTTTAAAACATTAATAAAAAGATAATAGTGTTTATAGTAGTTTTATTAAACATGTATGCCTTAACTACTGAACGGGATAATTGATTTGAAATCAAAAAACTAAGATAAATTGTCAATTTAAACTACCCGCGCAGCGGGGAAATTTTGGTTTTTTGACTATTAGTATGCTTTTGGAAGGCATCAGGAAAGTTTCTGTATTAATATTAAACAGAAAAAATTTTTTCTCCCAAATTTTAAAAAACGTAAGTGTCCCCCCTTACGAAAAAATCCGGCTTCGCCGCATTTGGGGGGGCGCCACCCTGGGCACGGCACTGTCTCGCAGGCAATATTGTTAACGTCGAAAAAAATTGTTTTTAGTTTTTAACTTTTTAATTAAAAAAACTGTTCTCTTTTATTTAAGATAGGCTAAATGAAAAATGGAAAAAATAGAATATTTTCGGTAATGAATTTTATTATAATATAATGTATTTTTGACATGTATTTTATTGGTGTCATTTAATAATTGTAAAGAAAAATGTAAAAAAATGTAAAGAAAAAAATAAAGAAAAATGAATGTCAAAAATTGAATAAGCAGGTCAAATTACGTTAGTAAAAATTAATTAGAAAAGATCAGCCGTCAAAATCTAACTGTGGTGTGGTGTTCTTAAAGGTTTAATAATTGTTTTTTATAAGATAATACTACATTTTATTAAATAAAAAGCTATATTCTGGTATAAAAAGAGTGTTAAAACAAGAATTTGTGTTAACAATCACGTTTTTGGAAGAAAATTTAGTATGAAAAAGTACTTAAATTTTCTACAGGGGGAGGGAAGGGAGGGGGTCAAATTTTAAATTCTAGAGGAGGGGGTCAGGGGTAAAAAATTCGAAAATTTGAGAGGACCCCCCTGGATTTTTTTCTGGGGCGGGGCCAAAATTTTGAGACTAGGGGGATGGACCCCACCCTACCATAGATGAACACGGTCAGAAAGCTAGGAGGGGGTGTTTACCCCGGGTAAATGACTTTTCAAAATCTAGAAGGGGGGTCGAACCCCCCTAGCTTTTTAGGGGGGGTCGACCCGGGGTGCGAAATTTTGAAATCTAGAGGGGGTCAGGTGGGGTCCGATGTCCAAAGCAAAACAGTTTTAAACCTAAATAACTTTAATAATAGTTCTTTTTATAGGATAATACTACATTTTATTGAATCAAAAGCGATATTTAGGTATAAAAAGGGTGTAAAAACATGAATTTGTGTTAAAAATTCACGTTTTTGCAAGAAAATTTAGTATAAAAAAAGTACTTTAAATTTTTTCGAGAGGGGAGGGGGGGTCAGATTTCAAAATCTGGAGGGGGGTCAGGGGTAAAAAATTCGAAAATTTGGGGGGAGTGGGGGCCTTGGATTTTTTTTCTAGGGGGGGCCCTTAAAATTTTGAGGCTACAGGGATTCAACCCACCCCCTCCCCCCCCTTGTTCATCTATGCACCCTACCCCCCTTGTTCATCTATGGAGGGAGCCCTTTAGATTTTTTTGTAGTGGGGTGGACGCAGACTTGTGCACTGCCCTCCCCCCCCCGGGGGTTTAAACGGGGGGGGGGGCAACTTTTTTGAAACGGGGGGCGGCAATAAGGTATTTTTTAATTTTTTTGCGGGGGGGGGGGGGGGGCAAATCCTCCAATAAAACGGGGGGGCATTTTCAGACCGTGCACAGGTCTTGGTGGACGTGTGGACCCTTTCTTCCCTTTCCTCCGTCCGTTCATCTATGCAAAAGACTTTTTTAATATTGGTATATTATATACCTATGCTAAAATATTTAGTTGCGTAAACATAAGGTGTTTTAGTTCATTCAGTTCAGCTAATTTCCCATAGCTTGTTTTAAAAAACAAGCCGCTTTAAATTTATTGCGCTTGTTTTAAAAAACAAGCGCAATAAATTTAAAGCGGCTTAATGCGCGTACATATGGTTTGTGTGTAAAATTTTAGTTTACAAAATAAACACTATATAATTGATTGATTTATGTTGTTGAAAAAAATAGTGCAAATAGTTTTACACTGCTAAGCTATAAATAATATAACTAATGTAATTTAGAAATCATATACGGTTACCCATCATACATGGGCAAGTTGGTCCGGAGTGGGGGGGGGGGTTAAAATCGGAGAGTCGAAAAATCGTTTTCTTTCAAAACGATTTTGAAAAAAATCGTTTTAAAAAACGATTTTTTTTTTCGTTTTTTTTTGGAATGCATTTTGACCATATCGTTTTTCAATTTTAAAGAGAAAAAAAGTAAAAAAAAAACGCTAATTTTAGGCCAAAATGACCCCTTTTTTGCATTTTTGAGTTTTTTATTATTTAAAACATTCATTTTGACCTCAAAACTTAAGTTTGGAGACAGTTAGAAGTCATTTAAAGACATTTTTTCTTCATTTTTTCAAAATTACGGGGGGGGTCAACCTTTTCTCCCCCCACTTCTGAGTAAACCCCCTTCTCAGAATTAGGGGGTTTATCCTATCCATACCCCCAAATCATACATGGGCAAGTTGGTCCGGAGTGGGGAGGGGGGTTAAACCCCAAATTAGGGGGGTTAAAATCCGAGAAACGCAAAATACCCATATCGTTTTTTTCTGGGGTTCATTTTACCCATATCGTTTTTCGATTTTGAAGGAAAAATAGGTAAAAAACGCCAATTTTAGGTCAAAAAGCCCTTTTTATTGCATTTTTGAGCTTTTTATTGCTTAAAACATTAGTTTTGACCTCAAAACTTAAGTTTGGAGACAGTTAGAAGTCATTTTAAAGACTTTTTTCTTCATTTTTCCAAAATTGGGGGGGGGGTTAACCTTTTCTTCCCCCCCACTTCTGAGTGGGGGGGGGGGTAAAGTCACCTTGTGGATCGGCGATTTATGCCCCAACCCTGCCATCCATCTAATACTTCGTTCAGTGTACTATGTATCTACTTCGTTCAGTTACGTATTGCTTATGTTCTTTTGAAGGCATACGGTTAAACATTCCAATACCTTGCTCTCTCACTTAAGAAGAAAAGAATAAAGTAATACATCCTTCTTTAACTTTAGGTATTTTTATTTCAATAACTGATCATTTTTACCCAAATACTCTCCCCAGCTAAAAAATCAGAAAAATCTAGATCACTTATTTTGTTTATAATTGAGTAGCATAATGAAAGGTCAAAATGTATTTTCCGTTCCTCAAGAGATTGAAGGTTTAAAAAATTTATTCGCTCAATATGACTAGATATTCGACTTAAACCACATTCTACTTAATCTTTAATTTAATTTAATTTAATCTTTTATTTGACTTAATCTTAGTTTTTCGATTTTAAACCGATTATCCCGTTCAGTAAATAAGGTATACAGTTTAATAAAACTCTATAAACATTAATATCCTTTAATTAACGTTTTAAACAGTTGTTTTAAATGTGTAGGTATAAAAAAAACTTAAATTTTGTAATAAATACAGACCTGTGCACGGTCTGGAAATACCCCCCCCGTTTTATTGCCCCCCGCCAAAAAATGAAAAAGTACCCTAAAATTGTGACGCCATTTTTTACCTATGATGACGCCATCATCGCAAATATTTTTTGCAGTTTTTAGCCTATTTCAATGTATTTTAAGCCATTTTAGACCTATTTTTACCTTATTTTCACTTTTTGGTCCCTTTTTTTTCTTTTTCCCTTGATTTTTCTTCTTTTTTCTCCTTTTTTTCTCTTTTTTTCTTTCCTCCCTGCTTGCCCCCCCCCCGTTTTATTGCCCCCATTTCAAAAAAATTGCCCCCGGGCCCCCCTGTTTTGGATTTGCCCCTTCCCCAATAAAACCACGGGGGGGGGAGGGCAGTGCACAGGTCTGTAAGTATCATCTGCAATTAAAATTTTTAGTGTATTTTAGCGCCTTAAATTAAAAATTTTCTCCCCCGGGGGTATTCTGCGCCCCGGACCCCCTTGCCAAGGGACTCCGCCCCTTGACCCCGGTGGGGGGTTCTCGCCCCCCAGACCCCATACCTGGGGGGTTGTCGTCTTCAGACCCCCGTTCAAGGTTAGTATTGCTCCCTCCAGACCGCCGCCCCTCGAAATGAAATCCTTGGCACAACTCTGATTCTATAGATATATTATATTTTGTTGAGAACCTGTTAGTTTATTTCTAACTTGCACAAAACAAGATCTCATAATAGTTTAAATTATTTGAAAACGGAAAGAAAGAAAAAACCCGACCAACCGCTGTTTTTCTGTTAGTCTTCTTTTGTTTTTCTTTCCATTTTAGCTTCGTTTGTTATATTTTAGTTTGTATTACGAAGACATGAATTTAATTCTATTAAAATGTAATAAACAAACAATGAAATATCAGCTAGTAAATTTAAAAGTTTTTATTTTTAGTGTAAAATTTTTTTTTGTTTTATTAAGTAACAATAAGAGAAAAAAAAGTATTGGGGTATATATAGGAATCAACGGGGGCCCCGGCCCCGACTCTTTTTTTTCTATCCCGGCCCCGGCCCCGGCAAACGCAATTTTTTCTACCCCGACCCCGGCCCCGACCCCGGCAATTTCGCTGTAAAATGAACCGGAGCAAACTGGGGTAAGGACCCCTAAGAATACAAATTTTAAAGCACTTTTTACAATTTTAACAAGTTATAAATATATAAAATTTTATATAAAAAGCTAGTGTAATCGGTTCAATAGAAGGATATTTATTATTTATATTTTAAGATTTTATTAAAACAATATTTTAATAAGATTTATTATTTTAATCATGAGTCGTTATTCTAAAAAGTTGAAGACTTCTTGAGCATCAAAAACCATTTTGTAAATTTTATTTACAAGATTAGGTTTTGACATAGCAATCCATTCATGAGACGTATACAATAAATACTAGATTTATTATGTTATCATTGTTTATATCAAAAATATATAAGCCAAAGAAATTTTCGGCTATACGTGTCGGTAAATTTTTTAACTAAATTTAAAGAGAAATGATGCACATCTTACTTTTCGGCGCAAGCTATTTTCTGTGCACTCATTAAAAATTTTCTCGCACAGCGATATTTTGTACACAGAAATCGGTAATATTTGCATTGTAATTCGCTCATGTGTGAGTTTTTCTGTGAAAGTTTATTTTACAACTACACATTTGTTTGGATTATATTATATATTATTCTTAATTTTATTTTTAGGTGTTATTGAAACTGTTTTAAAATTAAGTGATGTTAAAACATTTTTTTTAGCAAAAAATGCAAGTTGATTTTTGTTTTTATTTTAGCATTTTTAAATTTATTGCTGAAACTTCACTGGTATTCACAAATTCTGTGTAGGGTCTATTCGGACTGGGTCCGCTTGACTTGGCAGGAAAACCCTGGAGTCATTCCATTTTTTTTAGCTATTTCATTATATTTATACAGACTAAAACACACCAAACTTGAATTTTTTAAACAAGAAATTAGTATAAACTGTTTGTATTTAATTTAGAAAAAGTTTTTGAATAAAATTTGCTTAAAAAATTAATTAATACGTGTCGAAAATTAACGATATTAAATACTGGACACAGTCTAAAAGGTGTATGACCCGGCTCCAGAGCTTTCTTGCCAAAATTTACGGACCCAGCTCGTATAAACCCGGTCCAAATTTTTATGAATAGTTATTTAAATTGAAATTTCAGTAAAAATTGTCTTTGAGCTTTTATTTAAAAAAAATTTGCTAATTTAGTTTAAGGTTTTCATAATTATTTTTTTTAATAAAAAAAAGCATATATAACCCAAAAATGATGAAAACCTAATTTTTAAACAAAAAAGTTGCTGAAAATTCGGATTTGTGCGACTTTAATACTAAAAACCCGCCATTTTGTTCTATTTCATAGGCACACTGCTGTTTTTTTAATTAATTTTTAACGCAATTTTTAACAATTAGTTAGTGTTTTGCAGTGCATAGGGGAACTTTTCTTCCACTTTTGTGTGAAATTCACTGCACCAAAAAATGGGTATTGACAACAAGAAAAATCTCTGCGTAAAAAATCAGCGGTATTTGCACAGAAAGTCGCCTGCGTTAGAAATGTTGCGTTTTTTCTTGGACAATTTTATTCAAAAACTTAATGTATAATAGGAAATTTTCTTGGGCCATATTTTTTTGATAAATCTCGAGAAATTACAAAAAGTAGTGCAAAATTACAAAAACAATTTTATTGTAAATGTTCACGTGACATTGATTTTAAGATTTTTTGCTAAAAAATAAGTTAGCTGATTAAAACGACTAAAACTAACCACTTGAAATATTAAGTTAATTGGTTTAATGACCTATTATTATCTATCAAAACAGATCGTTCCAAGAAAAAGATTATGGTTTGTATACTTCATTTTCAATTTAATATTTTTAATGATCCTTAATACTTTATCGCTTATTTTTAATATCTTTAATGAATGTGTTCGTGTGATTTATAAAACTTAAAGTTGTTTGAAATATACTGATATACACAATAAGGTGCTTGGTTAAAAAATAAAACAGATTTTTATCTAATGTATTATTTTACTAATAATTTTCATTAGTATGATTGATGTAACCTTAATGGCAAGGTTTTATTTTCCATAGCTTATCCTAGTTATTTCGTCCAAAAAACCTGTCTAAAATATATTGCTTAAGAAAATTTTTTTGCAAATTTTCATAAACTTTACAGTCCTTCACTGCGGATAAGGTTTCTGTATAGACTGTATTATAGTTCTGAATGAGTTTTTTTAGTATAGAAGAAGGGTACAATGACAGTCAGTGCTAATCACATGTAGAAAAAATTGAGAAACAGCGAGCGACAAGTACATTTTACGGTCTCAGCTTTTGGCGCTTCGTAGATACAGCGCTACTTGCGCGTTTGATTTCCACTTTTTTAATGTTTCAATTACAGAAAATGCTTCAATTCAAAATTTTGGAATGGACTTTTGAAAAATAATCTTTAATTTCTAGCACAAACTGATAGAGTAAAGCAATTTAGCCCAGTGAACCATATCATCATATAGCAAATACTAACAAAAACTAAGAAACTACGATTTTTTAAAATTTTATTTTTTTCTTTTTGTACCTTCTCTCCTACAGTAAAAGACGCTTATTCGGAACTAGTCTATAAACAGAGCATCGAGACGCGATTTGCATTTAGCGTCAGAGGCGCGTGCCATTATAAATGGAAAAAGTTTACCAGTATTATCACTTTGAACAAAGTTAATTAGTAGAATTGCGTATTTTGTAAATTAGATTTTTTCCGTGCTATTCATAAAATTTTTGGACCCGGTCCACTTCGGACTGAGTCCGGTTTGATTATCGGAAAGTGGACTGGGTCCAAAAAACGGACCGAGTCCACTTTTCCGATGACAAAAACGGTTTTTTCCGATGATAAAAACGGATCCAGTCCATTTTTCCCATGATCAAAACGGACCTTTCC
>JASAMX010025355.1:12500-47500 GCA_030248175.1 Microlaimidae sp. YZB2_3
AAATAGTTTTTGGTCTACCTGCACAACACTTTTTGGTGTTAAATGTTCGCCGAAATCATAATTAAAGTAGCCCGACATTTTTATTTACACTTAGTAATTTTAGCAAAAAAATCGCAAGTTTTTTTGGATGAATGAATAACGCAATGCCTTAACAACAGCATAAAGCCTTACAATCGAGGTATCAAATGAAAGTAGAAAGTTGCCGTTTTTTTGAGTTGCCGTGTTATTTGTTAACTTAAATTTTATGCTTTTATATTTAATTATTCTTAAGTACAAAATCACAAAAAATTAATTTTAAAAAGGTAAAATTTATTAAACCACTGCATGATATATTTTTGGAAAAAAGTTTGGGCTATTGGGGACACGACGTAAGCTTTTCACAACAAATCATTAAAATAAAAAACAAAATGTTTGAAAAGTTTGTATCTTTAGCGAGAATTTTTGTTACGCCATTCATTCGGTACAGGTCCATTCAAATCAGAACGCGTCAAAAAGAGATCGGTTACATTTTCACAGTCAAACTTTGGTTTCAGTTATAATAAAAATAGGGAAAAACATTTTTTTTTAGCCTTTAATCCCTAAAAAACAAGTGTTTCGAGATTTCCAAGAGTCTGGCGTTTGCCAAAATGAAATTTTTTTTGTTGTTCTATATTGTACTAATTTTAAGTGGCAATTTATTCGAAAAGAAAAAACCAAACACACAACGTTAAGTCTTTACAAATGTACAATTTCCACATCGGAACTTTTGTCCAATTTCACAACTCAAAAGTGTTATCTCACAACCAACTAGTGAAGCCACAAAACTTAAATAATGAGTTTGCAATGGTGTATATTTAAGTTTTTACTTTCATGTTTTAGCTAAGTCTTAGGAAAAAACAAATGTTTTGAGGTATATACAGCTTTTTAAATCATTATTTTATCATTTTTACAGTAAATTTTGCTATCGGAAAAAGTGTTTAAAAAAATTTTTTATTTCGCATAAAGTTGACAGGACACGCAGAGGCCAAATGTTATTCCAGCACTAACTACAGTAAAATGCAAAATCCTACATATAACAATACAGACCTGTGCACGGTCCAGAAGTGACCCCCCCTCTTTATTGGAGGAGGATTTGGCCCCCTCCCGCCGGAAAATGGAAAAGTACTCTAAAATTATGATTACATTTTTGACCTATGATGACGCTATCATCGCAAATTTTTTGCAGTTTTTAGCCTATTTTAATATATTTTTAACCCATTTTTGATCTTTTTTTACCTTATTTTCGTTTTTTTGTCCTTTTTTTCCCTTTTCTGTTCTTTTTTTCTCTTTTTTTCCCTTTTTATTTCTTCCCTGCTTCCCGCCGTTTTATTGCCTTCCGTTTCAAAAAAAATAGCCCCCGTTCCCCCCTGTTTTGGAATTGCCCTCCACCCGATGAACCCCCGGGGGCAATTCACAGGTCTGACAATATTAACAAATATTATCACAATGCAGTGTGTCTCACTGGAGACTCAATTTGAGGGACCTTCAGTACGCAAGACGTAAGATTTTTCACTGCGCCACAGCCTCGACTTTTGCAGTAATACAACTTTCAATTTAATTTGCAAACGCATTTTTAAAAAGGTTGTGAGTTTACACTCACCGGCATAGGTGATCAGGGGGGTGGGGTTACAGACCTGTGCACGGTCTGGAAATGCCCCCCTTTATTGGAGGATTCTCCCTCCCCTTTTTATTGCCCCCCAATACCATAATTCTTAATATCTCTAAAATTTTCAAAAAAATGAAAACTCTTAAGTCACATGGACCAGCAAAGATCAAAAACATGGACAACATAATTTGTTTGGCATTAAACGCTATTTTAAACTTAGTTTTTCAGCGATTTATTGTTTATATATAAGTCTAAGCAAAACCTAAAAATCAAACAAAATTGTAACATAATGGATTTTTATTAAAATAAGTTGTTTTTCAAAATGTGAATTTTTTTGACAACTAAAATTTGATGGGTATATGGGTATTTGAACGTTTATTTTAAAAAATTGGTAGTTACAATAAAAAATATAAAAATATATTTGTAACTGCCAGACACTTGGTAATTTGAAAAAATAATATTAGATTAATTAAAAGCTTAATAAAAATTTTCTTAATAACATAAATTGAACATGCCAAAAAGGGCGACTTTCTGTTTCAGGCATTTTTTAAAATTTAAAATTTTACAGGTCAGAAGTTAACAAAAAAACGAAAAATGCATACTTGCCCCACAGAATGGATAATTTGAAACACCACCCAATCATTTGAGTTCTCCCTCAAATTGAATTGACTTTGTGCTTTAACACTTATTGATTGGTTTATTTAGTGTTCGAGTTTTTAGCGCGGTAACAACTAAGAAATTATTGTTCACTTACCTCACTGTTAAATGCTTTGACGACATCCATTTTTGCTGTTTCTTTTAATTTTACTTTACAAACAGAAGCGCACGAGTAATTAGTTCAGTTTTGCTGTATCAATCAAAACCTAAACTATAATTTATATAAATATTATCTTCTGTTCTCGCAATTGTTTTGAACACACAAACAAATTATATCACTTTTTTTGTTTAACTTAGTTTATATATCAATTAGTTTCGAGAATGTTTAGAATAAACATTATAACAACTTTAACTTAAAATATTTTTTAACGCAAATTCTTTTTGTTTTGTTTTGATACCAAAAATATTAAATATATTTGTTGATACTAGCTACTTGTTTAGGCAAACACTAAATTCCACCAATGTTGATCTTGATCAGTGGTTGCTCTTGGTTCGGCTAGTATGCTATGCCTAATAAAAATTAAATAATATTAATTCATTTTAATTTTTGACTAGAAACGTATTTTTGGCAGCTTTTTATCAACGAGAAAAAAATTTCATAGTTTTAAAAAAAACAATTTTTAAAATTTTTCTCGCGCTTCGCTTTGCTCAGCATTTATGATTTTAAACAAAATATTATTTTAGTTTATTAATTTTTCATTGATCATGAAGGGGAGCTTGTTACGAATATATGAGTGGGGACCGTCAATGATTCCTAACACTCCTGGAAATTCACCATATTTAAGGAAACCTTTAAGCCGGTTCACAATAAGGTGGCAATACCAATAGTAGCAATGCAACCGTTGATAGCTATCACCAGAGCAGTTGTGTCCAACGTTAAACATAGGAAATGTTCACACTGAAATGGAAATGCCACCTTGCGGTGATTCTGTACTGTAGCTATTACCGCGAAGTGATATAGCCATAGCTACCAGTGCTGTTGTTTTTAATTAGCAACTCTGTCACCGGTGACAGCTATCTTGCAGGAAAAACGCGTGGGAACTCGTGCACTATAAAAAACCAATAAAAATATTATAATTTAACATAAACGCAAACATTACATAAAAACACTGAAAATTATTGCATTTTTAACACAAAAAAACTAATATTTTGAGAAAAACCCCAAATGTTTGGTGTGCGAAAGTTTCGTCTGTTGTAATTACTTTTTTAATACATCGTTTCGTTTCGTTTCAATATTTTGTATTTGGATAACTCGTCTTTTGGGTGAATAAAATTTTGTGAACGAACCCACATTTAAAACATAAGTTTCCCAGTAATGAAGGTTTTTTCTTTTTAAAGGTTGTGTGACCAAGCCAAAAACCGAAAAACTAGTTTTTAGAAAAGTACATCAAAAAAATTGCACCCAAATGACGAAGTTTTCCGAAGATGTTGAAATTGAAAGACGAAATAAAAACAGACGAAAGTTGCGGAAACCAAATGCTTTTATTATGAAAGATAAATTTAAGGTTTTGACTTATTTCAAACATACTTGCATAAAAGGATGAATATATATTTAAATGTATAATTTTTGTGTATTAATTGATTGACAATGTTTGTTAACTGCGCAGTTTACAGAAATTGTGTACCTAGCGATGGCAATGCTACTATACTGTGAACTTAGCGGTACGTACAAATTTCTGTAAGAAACAAGCTAATAAAACACCTATTGTAAAAAAAGTAAAGTAACAGCCATTATTTGTATTTCAGTTTCACGATAGTCAAAACCGTCTCATTTAAACGGAAATTGTTCAGTGTTAATATTCTTTACAGAGTTATAACGTTTAATTTCAGTCGAGGCTGTAGCGCAGTGGCAGATCTTACGTTTTGCATACTGAAGGTCCCTGGATCGAGTCATTGCTGAGACACACTGCATTGTGATAGTATTCGTTGTTAATATTGCTATATGTAGTATTTAGTTGCTCAATTAGTGCTATAGGCAAATAAAATCTAGCTGACCGCGATATTTACAGTATTGAATCGACTATTTAACAACAAAAACATTTAAAATTTTTCACTAAAGCGGAATAATAACAAAGATTAAAAACTGTATTTTAATAATTATTTATCAAATTAATTAATTTGGAACCTAAATGCAATTTTTAAGGTCTAAAATTGGTTGATTTATGTATATTTTGTGAAAAGGTGGAATTTAAAAAAAATTCTGCGTTCTTATTTGTTTTTAAAAAAAAACGTCATTACCGCACAATTTTAATTGGTCCCCTCATGCCTGCATTTTAATTTTCAGCGTCAGCCAGATATAATTCAACCATAAGTAACATCGGCCTTGTGTATTTACTTTATGCGAAATAAATAAAAAATCACTTTTAGCCAATTAGTCCTTATGAAAAAGGAGATCTTTCATCCATTGGAGATTAATTTTTTCCCAAGCACTAATTAGCTAAAAGTGATTCCATTAGCTCCTCCCACAACTATTTCCACAGAGCAAAACATATATGACGTGATCACAAATACTATATGACATTTTTAGGGTCCTTAAAATCCTGACGTGATCGTTTTTTCATTTCAAAGAAAAATAGGTAAAAACGCTAATTTTAGTTTAAAAGTGTTTTTATTGCATTTTCGAGCTTTTTATTGCTAAGGCACTTGTTTAGACCTTAAAAATTTTTTTAGAGAAGGTTAAAAATCTGTAAAACATTTGGTATTAGGTAACTTTTAGAGTAAAAATAAGCATTAAAAAATCCGCGGATGTGAGTTTAAAATCCGCGGATGCGGATGTCAAAAATATTCGGATGTCCACGGATACGGATGTTGGGCACATCCCTACTAAAAACTAATCAATAGTTCAAGTTTTGGCCCTTACGTCTGCAAAAAGCGTCACATAAAAATTTTAAAGATAATAAGTTAGAAACAAATTCTCGACGCATAGAATTCCACTCTGTGAGGTTTCACTATTCCGCAAAGTTAAAAATATCGCTTTTCATAACTTTTATTATTCTTTCATAAATGGATTGGCGGGCGTTCAAAGCGAACAGGAAGTCCACGTGACTGTAATCTGGAATTTTGTGCGCCTGGTGATTGGCCAATCTGGGCATCAGTTTCCTCACATCAGTGGGATCGGCGAGAGTGTCGTTCTCGCTCCAAAACAACACCGTATAAGTGCTGATCTTCTCCAGAGGATATTGGGGTGGATCCCACTAAATGTAAAAAAAGGGTTTATTCTTGTAATTATATTTATTTTATTTATAAACTATTTTGAATTTAAGTGCAAAAGCTTATACTTGAGTTGTTTTTAGAAAAGTTTCATTAGCATTATAAATCGGCTTACTTGGCCATATTTGATTAAATTTCTGATATGACCATAGTCCCACATTTGCATTTTTTTGGAGTTAACTAATTGTCCAAAATGTGCGATATTCTTCATTGACGTTCCGGCTGGATTGTGGGCAATATATACCGGAAGCCTTGTCTAAACATTATTATAATTGGTAAAAGTGCATTTAATTGGCGGTTTCTGATAGCAGAAAAGGCTGCAACGCGCAGATTTTAACAAAATCAACGGTGTAACTCAGTTTATTGATAAGGATAAGTTTTGGTGTTTCGCCAAATCTTTATAAAATCACCCATTTTATTTTAAAACCGCAAAAAATTATATGTAATTTATTCCAGTATTACTTGGTATGTGTTTGTTTTATATTGCATCATAATAAATTCTAGAAATCAACCAAATTTAGAAATATTAAGTTTTTTACTTGTTTTTGTATTTTATTTATTATTTTATATCCAGGTAAGGACGGGCCTCGAAGCTGCCCCCAGAGGATGGGAATAAGGTGATATAAGGACGCAGCAAAAAATATCTTGGAAGCGGGTAAAATACATGTTAGGAAGTAGGTAGGAGACAGCTAAATTTGCCTCAAAAGCAGGTGGGAAATATTGTGAGGCAGGTAAATTTAGAATGGCGGCAGATTAGAGTCAGACTGGAAGCTGATAGGAGGCAATAAATTTCCCGATGGATGAAGCATGCAGGTAGACGGCAAATAAAAACATGTCTTCCCAATTTAGGCACCCCATCCTTAACGGGATAAACGTTAAAAAAAGGATGAAGAGAAAGTGTAAGATAAACCTTGTATTTAAACCTCGTAAAACAAAATTTAAAAACAGTGTTCAAAATATATAACCAATCTTTAAATACTTGATTTAATAGGCGGGTGTCTTCTTGTCCAACCAGTGAAAATAAGATGTTTTCACAAAAATCTTTGTCAATCATTTGATTGTCACAAACGGGTTTTATATAGTTTAACAACCATTCCATTTTTGTTGTACCATACATATGAATAGCATCCGCCAACGCCTAAATATCAAGCTGTACAGTCTGTTTGACCTGTACTTTTTTCAAATTCTCTCGACTTCAACGATTCCAAATAAATTTTTTACAAAAATATACAACGATACTGTGTTAAACGTTTTTTCTGTAGTATCATTTGTGCACAAAAGTCTATTATTTCTAAAATAAAGCGGTGATTGCTGTTTCCAATCAATTACAAAAAAACAATTAAAAATTTATTCCCAAAATTCAAAATTACTACAATATATGCAACGTTACTAATTTTTATTAATTTTTTTAATTTTAAACTGCTTATATTGATTTTAGTCAAATGCTGACTATTTTAAAAACCACTACGTTGACATTTGGCAGTGGTTTAATGTTACATCATGTCATAATATATGAACTAAAAAGAAACATAATTTTGGTTTTTCTATGCATTCAGTGTTGGCTTCTATGGCACGAATTTTTTATATGGCATTTTTATAAAATCAAGATATTGGGATTTTGTAAAATATCTTAGCGATTTTCAGAACCAATGAGGCGACGTTAAACAATAAGATACGAAACCAAACTATTTATAATTCGATATTCAAAGTAAATTATGAATTATGAGCAAAAACACAAAAAAAATCATGGATTAAGGAAAATGTTGAATAAATATTGAAATAAGTATATGAAATGAATAAAAAGTATTGTGTAAATTGTTGGATAAAGTTAATGTTGGAAATAAAATGATTTATAAAGCCTACCAGTATTTCAGACGTAAACGCTGCCAGTATCCTAGCTGGACAGGTAATATAGCCAACAGTTGTAACTGGAGCTAGAGCAAAAAATGCTCTAATCTATAATTGTAAATTAACGCAGTTTAGGTTTTAAAAGTCACAGAGTTGAGACAATATGTATGTAAAATAACTAACGATATTCGTTGCAAATAAAATATAACTCTGAACCCAACATTAATATTTTATTGGACGATACTCGTTGTTAAATTAAAATTCCAAGAGGCAGAACGGAGGTAAGAAAAACTGTTCAGAGGCGGGTGGGGGCAAATGGCAATGTCTCCTGCGCGAAAGCGTAAACATGTGAGGATGTCAGTAAAAGGCAGGTAAAAGGCAGACAAATTTGCGATAAAAGGCAGGTAAAAACCTGCATTTCCAAATGATGCATCCTGTCCTTACCGAATTAAAAAGCGAATCACTTCGTACAGATTCTAGCAAACCTGTCGTGAAAATCCAAAACCAGAAGTCAAAAAAATTTCGACGTCTATTGTTTTGCTTTTGAAATTTTAGTTATGGCTTTTCATTTTTGCACTTTTAGTTTTAGACAACGTGTGTATATCACCGTTCAACCAGATTTATCCGTGATTTGAATCTTTGTACTGCTCCTTTAAACAAGCGCTCCTAATACACAAATTTAGTAAAACATTTTCTTTTCACCACGGTGGTGTTCGCAAATTATTATCGCGAATAAAATAAATTTATTATTTAGCAAATATTACTGTAGACTCTGCTTTACCCACTTTTCCAATTAGGGTAGTTGACTTAATTTCGGCCACCTTTTTTTGATAAGTTTTTTCTGGCTTCTTCTAATCGAGTCAAGATTTGGTCTTAAATCAAACGACAGCTATTTTTGTTATTCCAGTGCAAAATTTAAATAATTCTATTACAGTTAAAAATCAGTGGAGCTTTAATTTTTTTTTAAAGTGGTCGAAGTTAAAGCGCGTGCCATTAACTTCGGTCACCTAGAAAAAACTGGCTATAACTATTGCTAAAATGAACGATACATATTTTCAAAGGTTGCAAATTTATCCTTATGTATTGTTCTTGGTACATATAACTAATTATTTTCCTGTTTGCAAGCTTTTATAGTTATTAGCAAGACTTTAAATAATTATATTAAAATCTTAAAAAACAAAAATTTTAATAGCACGTGTTTTTTGTTGAGTTTTTTCGGTGTAAACAATATTTTAACATAAAATGGCTTTCAAGCCATTTTATGCTTACAGCCAGCCAACTTTAAAAAAAGTTTGGTAAAAATTTTATTCCATTCTATTGAGGTTTATTATATTTTTAATCTAAAAATAACAAAAAAACAAAATCCGCCTTAATTTCGGTGACTTTTAAGGTTTAAAAAAACAAAAACAAACGCCTAAAACACAAAAAAACGATTACATAAACCAACAGTATCCACTTTAAGGATAAACAAGATCTGACTGCATACCTCCGCCAAGAAAAAAAACTATTTTTTTTACTGCATTTCATTAATCTTTGAGAAATTCCTTTTCCGGTTTATTAATAGTTCAAACCTAGTCAATTTGGAGTTGAAATTACTCCAGCCCGCGCAGATGTTCACTAGGTAATTCTGATGATTGCATCCCTCCGCCAAGAAAAAAACCTGACATTTTTACTGTTTTAATTTACCGCACACAACTTTTTGAAGCATTGGTACTCTATTTCGTGGTTAGCGGTGGGTTGGGTGGAGGAAACTCGATTTTCATTGATATTTACCATATTCGCTATATGACTGCATCTCACCACCAAGAAAATAGCCTGAAGTTTTTAATGTGTTTCTATATTATTTTTAAGAAATTCATTCCGGTGTATTTATAATTTGATACAATCTAGTAAATTATAGATTATGTAACCCCACCCATACACATGATAGTGCATATCGTGTTAAACAGGTTTTTTAGAGTGAATTTTAAGGTGGCCAAAATTAACGGAATCTTAAAATGCACAGTGAGTTAAATGAATTTGTAAAATGCTTTTGAAGAAAATATTAAAATATGAAAACTAACAATTTTGAACCTTAAATAAAAGTTATTTTAAGGTTATATATTGTTTCGTTCTAAATTTAATGCAGTTAAAAAAAACAAAAATCCAGAAAATCACAAAAAAATCTTTTTTTTGTATGTGAAAATGTTGATAATGCAGAATAACTCGAATAAAAAACTTTCAAAAATAGTTTATTCAACATTCATCCAGCTACTTTTATGCTAGTTTTTTGTGTTTTAAATATGAGCCAATTTTCTAACACCCTAAATTGGTGGCTGGAATTAATTCAGATACCCTAAATAGAAAAATTGAAAAAGTGGGTACAAAATTTGCGAAAAAAATGTTAAAATTTTTACTTTTTTTGCAAAATCCTGGTCGGTGGAAAGCTTAGCGAAAGCAATAAGTGTACCCTGGGAATGGCCGACGTAGAATATTTGAGTGTTTCCGGTCACACTGAGAATGTGGTCCACCATGGCCGGTAAGTTTTTCGCGGCCATGTCCTCCCAACTAAAATCGCGTTAGTTTTAAGTGAGAAAAAGACAAGCAAAAAAAAATAAAGAGAAGAAAAAAAGAAAGGAGAAAAAAGAAAAAAAAAGGCAACAAAAACCCCCCAACACAACAAAAAAAAGAACGAAACCAAAAAAGCCAAAACACGAAAAAAAGATAGACCTATTAGCGAAAAAAGGCGCCCGCCGAACAGATCAAAACAAAACCAAAAACGAGAAAACAACAATAAAAACAAGAACAAAACCTAACCAATAAGCTATAGCAACAAGCATATAAATTATTCGAAAGAAAAAAAACACACCAAAAACAAAAAACACACAAAAAAACGAATAATCTAACAAAAATAAACAAAAAACAAAAGAGAACTCCCCCAACAAAACAACAAAAACAAAAACCACATAATTTTGCGTTTGTGGGTGGCGCGGGAGCGCCACGGGGCGATTTAGCCTCGCGGCACCGCGCCAACCATTATTAGAGAACGTGGGTAAATTTTGAAATTCAGAAACTTCTTGTTCTTCTTCTTTTTCTTATTATTATTATTATTATTATTATTATTATTATTCCAACGCTCAATCCTTAAAAGCGATATTCCTCATTCGTTACTGATTTATCAAAAATAAACATGGGCTCATTGGAAAGAAGAAAGAATTACGCAACTTTCTTAGGAAGCACTTTTTTCATTTAGGTCCTTGTTATCGATTTATTGATCAAAATAAAAAATTGAAAAAATAGACAAATAAAAACTCCCAACCGCACAATCACAGCCTTTTGGCAACAATAAGGATTGTACAGAGCAGACAACGAACAGCCCCTCATAGAAACCGCACAAAAAAAGCAGAAGACCGGTTTTAATTGGTGGTGGAAACCGAACCAGTTCCCAGCGCCATCTACTTCAACCGCGCGGAAAACGGCGAAAACAACAAAGTACTTTTTTTAATTCTTGCATTCCTGATGACAAAATTAATTCAAAGTTTTATTTAAAAAAATAATAAAAGCATCGGTAGCGCGGGAACGCCACGCGGCGGTTTAGCCCCACAGCACCGTGCACACTATAATTAGAGAATGTTGGCAAATTTTTTTTACTTTATGTTCATCTTCTTCTATTTATTATTATAATTCTAAAGCTCATTATCTTAAAATCAATATTCTTTCATCGTTCACGCGGCGATTTAACCCTGCGGTACCGCACCAGCTATATTCAGATAATCTGGATAAAATTTGTAATTTATGTTCATCATCTTCTTCTTTTAATTTTTTTATTTCAAAAAAAATAAGTGCAATCATCGGTGGCGCGGGAGCGCCCACTGCTATTTAGCCCCATGGCACTGCGACAACTATAACTAGAGCACCTGGTAAATTTTGTAATTCATGTTTATCATCTTTTTCTTCTTATTATTATTTATACTTCAAAAATATAATTCCAATTATCGGTGGTGCGGGGGTTCCACACTGCAATTTAGCCCACGGCACCGCGCCAACTATACTTAGAGAACGTGGGTAAATTTTGTAATTTATGTTCATCATCTTCTTATTATTATTATTTTTATTTTAAAAATTATAATTGCAATCATTGGCGCACGCCATCGCGCCAACTATATTTAGAGAACGTAGGTAAACTTTGTCTGGAGCGCCACTGCACCGCGCTAACTATAATTAAACAACGTGGGTAAATTTTGTAATTTAAATTCATCTTCTTCTTATTATTATTTTTTATTTTTATTATAAATGAATTATCGGTGGCGCGGGAGCGCCACACGGAGACTAAGCCCAACGGCATCGCGCAAACTATAATTAAAGAACGTGGGTAAATTTAGTATTATGTTCTTCTTCTCCTTATTATTAATATATTATTTTTTAAACGCTTATATCTTAAAACCAGTATTCCTCCCTTGTTACTGATTGATCAAAAAAAAACATGGGTTCTTTGGAAATCGTAGAAAATTGCGCAATAATTCTTAGGAACTACTTTTTATTCATAAATAATATGTGTTCTATTGATAATATTCAAACTGTTAAAAAAGTATATCTCGGCAACGGAATGATTATAAACATATGTCATTGCGCAGCTAAAACTATAGTTTATTAGGCTATTTTTTTAATTTAATTCAAAAAAAGTGGTAGACTAGCCTTGAAAAATGCTCTAAGAATAGAGCAGGAAAAAGGGGCGATTTTTCCCGGGCGTATGTTTAGACAGAAAAGATGTGGACTAGTCTGAGATGGACATTATGTGGACAATAAGAATTTTGCATTTGGTTTGGGCAGCTGCTCACTGAATAAAAATTTCTACCATATGATAATGATTTGTTTATACATTGATCTAATCACACAGCACTGTTGCATTTTTTTTAGTTTGATGAAATGTCAATTGAAAAAATCATACTCACAGCAATCTTTGACAAGCGCGAAATCGCCACTTTTTCAAATTTATAGTTGTTTCTTACACATACAAATATAACCTTCTAATTGAAAAAGTGGCGATTTCGCGCTTGTCAAAGATTGCTGTGAGTATGATTTTTTCAATTGACATTTCATCAAACTAAAAAAATGCAACAGTGCTGTGTGATTAGATCAATGTATAAACAAATCATTATCATATGGTAGAAATTTTTATTCAGTGAGCAGCTGCCCAAACCAAATGCAAAATTCTTATTGTCCACATAATGTCCATCTCAGACTAGTCCACATCTTTTCTGTCTAAACATACGCCCGGGGAAAAATCGCCCCTTTTTCCTGCTCTATTCTTAGAGCATTTTTCAAGGCTAGTTTACAGACATAATTTGCTTAAGAAATTATTTTCAATCCAACAAATAAAATATTATTTTTTTGATTTATTGGTAATATACGTTATTTTCGATTTTTAAACTGGTGAGGACAGCTATTTTTCTCAGTGGTCCTTCCTTTACTTTTTTTTATTTTAGGTTATAGAAATGTATTGTATCTTAAATGGATAAAATTAAACAAGATAAAAACTTTCCCGCTTCGTGCGAAAGGGAAACATGCACTGTATTTTTCCTTTTTATTTATTCTGTAAGAGAGTTAGAGGAAATCTATTAAAAAAAGAATATATAAAAAAATAATTTAAATTTCTTTATAATTTGTTTTAGTAAACTTTTCAAAATATGACTTTGCAATTTAGTCATGCTTCCATAAATAAGTTTCATAAAATCCTGGAACGCAGATCTTATCGACCTTCTCAAAGGTCAAAACAAATGTGACCTTGAAATGGGGTGTGCGTTGCCTAAAAAATGCGGACAAAAAGTGTGTTTTTTTTTAGAAAAATAAAGATTAAACCCTTGCGAAAGCTCAATGGTTTCTATTCTTTGCCGACCAAACGTTACATATGAAAATAAGATTAGCTCAAGTATAAAAACGGGATAGCTGGCTCAGCAGCTGGATTTTTTGTGGTGTTATTTCTGTAGAGAAAATATTGTGGCGAAAGCGAAAGTCGAAGAAAGAAAGAAAATTGGTGTTTTAAGAAGCGAAAAATTTAAAGGACTTGTGTAAGTTTTGGTAATTGATTTTATTGTAAAGAAGGTAAGTCCTTTCTGGACTTTCTGCAGAAAACTTTCAAGAAAAAAATTACTTCCTATTTTTATTACTGGTTTGTTGGTAAGTCTCGAGATAAAACTTACATATTTTTGGATTATAAATCATTGGTTTGGTTTTCGAAAAAAAAAGAGTGTTTGCCGACTGGGATTAAAATTGGTTTTAGTTATAAAATTGGAAAATTCTGAAGGATCCGACTCGTGGTGGTTTGGTTTTGAGGTTTTTGAATTTAAATGAGGAAGTTTTAGAAATTGCGCAAAAATTATAAACTTTATTTGGTTGGTCCCAAAACAAAAAAAAAACACACGTGCTATAAGCAAAAATATATAATATACCGAAAAATGTGCAACTCCGATATAAAAAAGTACAGAAAAGGTGGCCTTTATAATGAGCCTCTCCATTTAAAAGACACTCTCCACTATAATGGCATAGTAGCCATTCTAATTTGGCGAGTTAAAATGGAGAGGAAGCTATTATAATAGCCATTTATTGACTTAATTTCACTTCATATATACTCACAAGTCTAATACTGTCCGGGCCGCACGAGTTTTCCCGTGTTGGTTTAATACTGTCCAACACGCAGAAACTCGTGCGGCCCGGACAGTATTAGACTTGTGAGTATATATGAAGTGAAATTAAGTCAATAAATGGCTATTATAATAGCTTCCTCTCCATTTTAACTCGCCGAATTAAAATGGCTACTATGCCATTATAGTGGAGAGTGTCATTTAAATAGAGAGGCTCATTATAAAAGCCACCTTTTCTGTACTTTTTTATATAGGAGTTGCACATTTTTCGGTATATTATATATTTTTGCTATAAGTATTTTGTTGTCGTTGTATAAAACAAATTTATTCGGCTTTCAGTTATATTCACTACTTTGGAAACAAAGTGGTGAATTCTCATTCTATCACGAATCGGATCTAATTACCGAGAGATTCACTACCAACGTCGGGTATATCCTGCTCATTGTAAAGTTTTCGCAATTAACAATTTTTAAATAATAAATATAAATTGTAAAAATTGTGTTCACCATTCTCGTATTGGTGTTAAATTATAGCACGCTTCCATTTAATAAAATATACTTAAAAATAAACTTTGTTTATTTGCAATTGAACATCATTACATTTCAACTGCACTTTTCGCTCATAAAATACAAACCTTTTGCTGTCGGGCATATATTTTCAAATAATTTATCCCGTTATTTATATTTAAATAAGGTTGTTTCTTAATGGAATTAAGGAACAACCTTATTGCGATGTAGTACGAAATTTCAACATCATATTAGTTTAAACTACATACGTAACAAACAAATTGTTTAGAAATTAGGTTATTAAAACAAAAATAAATCTATGCCCATATAATGGGCTGAAGACAGTTTTTCAGCAGTTTTTGGTGCATTTTTAAAATAAAATTCGCCTCCGGGGTGTGGAAGGTCACCCCCAGCCCAACTGAGCAAACAAATTAATTAGACATTAGTTTATAGAAACAGAGGTAAAACTATGACCATATGAATCGCTGAAGACAGTTTTTAAGCCGTTTTTAGTGCATATTTCTGATATTGTCGCCTTCGGCGGCTGGGAGGACACTCCCTTAAAGCGCCCTGCCGACGCTTTGCGTCGGTTTACTGCTGCTACTACAGTAACAAATATTTTATGTAGAAATTAGGTTATAAAAACAAAAGTATAACTTTGACCATATGAATCGCTGGAGACATCTTTTGTAGTAGTAGTAGTAGTAGTAGTAGTAGTTTTTAGTGGATATTTCCAAAAAAATTTCGCCTCCGGCGGCTAAGGGGACACCCCCAAACCACTCAACCAAAGACGCCGTGCGTCGATTTGGTTTTTCCTCTTTAGTAACATCATTTTGTGAAGAAATTAGGTTATAAAAACAGAAGTAAAACTATGACTATATAAATCGATGAAGACAATTTTTAAGCATTTTTTAGTGCATATTGAAAATATTTTCGCCTCCGGCGGCTGGGGCACACCTCCCAGACCCCCCACCCGACGCTTGGCGTTGGCTTTGCGCCGCTATGCGGCACAATTATGGCGCTTCGCTCCATAACATAACATCCATAACACACTGCAATTTGATAATATTGTTTGTTAATATTGTTATATGTAGTAATTAATTGCTTAATTAGTGCTGAGTGCGCCCTTGCGTATCCTGCTTTATGTGAAATAAATAAACTTTTTATGTATGTGTGTGTGTGTGTGTCTGTGTGTGTGTCCCTTAACTCCTAAATCTCATGTAGTATTTGTGATCACGTTGTATATGTTTTGCCCTGCAGGAATGGTTGTGGGAGGAGCTAATAGAATAACTTTTATCCAATTAGTGCTTGGGAAAAATTAATCTCAAATGAATGAAAAATGTCCTTTTTTCATGAGCAATAATTGGCTAAAAGTGATTATATAATGTTATGACTCTGTAAAGACTATTAACGATCAACAATTTCTATTTAAATGGGAGAGTTTTGACTATCGTGAACCACCCAATGTATTAAAGTGAATGAGAAAACTTAGAATTAGAAAGTTCAGACCCGGGAAATTTCGTGAGGGTGTTGAAATTTGGAAAAGTTTTACATAAACATCTTTATACTGGACAACACATTTTCACCAAAAGGATAACCTGTAAATTTTGAAACATAAAAATATTTGTCTTTAAATTGGCTAAAACTTATTAGGATTTATTTGTCAATGAAGAGCAGGGTTATAACTTTTTTTTTGAAATAATCAACATGGACATCTCTATGCTGGACACCGGTTTTTTTCACTAAACAGAGATTGACACTTTTTCTAAATCAGAAAACGGATTAGTCTAAATGAGATATCATTAGAAAGCTTATAGTTCGCGAAATGTCGTAGCGTGGTTGAAATTAAGAAAGTAACATGGACATCTTTATGTTCGACAATGTATTTTTACCAGAGAGAGCCCATATAGATTTTGAAAGTTAAAAAACTCTGTTCCTGAATTGGTTTTAACTTATTAACAAATGGAGATTAAGAATATAATGTTCTTTTAGAAAGATCTAGATGGAAATCTTTATGCTTGACATCGTTTGTTTTTACGAAATAAGAAATGGGCCCTGCTCCTCAACCACATAAAATAGAGCTAAGTGAGATATGATTATAAACCTTTTAGTTCGGTTGAAATTTTAAAAAAAATCAACAAGGGCATTTTTATACTGGAAATTGCATTTTCACTTAAAGAGGAGCGACCGTCCTTCCCAAGCACTAAGCAGATTGTGCTAAATGAGGTATTGCATTGATAGCGTGCAGTTTGGGAAATGTCAATAGGGGCTGAATTTCCAAAAAAAGCACGGACATCTTCATGGTGGACAACTGATTTTCATCAAATGAACCTTCGGATTTTGTAACTTTTTTAGTAAATAATTTTTGCGACAATTTTGGAATTAAAGCAAAAGGAAAATTATATGTTAGCGGTATGGCTGACACGGTCTACTTGTGCGTATAATTTACAAACAAATATGTACGTATATAACTTGAAAACAAATACATATTTTACGTATACATATAATTTTTAAAAAAGCATGCGAATGCACACATATTCCGAATAATTTATTCTTCCTTTTTTATTCTCCTTTCTTTATTAATTTTTACTTTTATATTATTGAAATTACGCTTAAATGAAAACGTATTCAATAACTGCAAAACTAAGTTTCGTAAACGCAATAAAAAACTTGAAATTTATAATCGATATTTTCAAAAACAATCAAGAAATATTTTAAATAATAATACATATTTCGCACAAAATATCAAAATTGTGGTAAACTTTACGATGACACAATTAAAGAATTTTATGCGGAGTTTGAGGTTACACTAATAACTTCGGCAAACGTAAATGATTTTAATAAGTAAGTAAACACAAAACTATGTTGTGCGGTACTATTCCACCTCTTTTGAAAGAAAATAACGTATGTTTGGTTACAGATTTAAAAAAACCACACAAATAAATTAATTCTTTTAGTTGTATTTGCAAGGGACAATGGAAAAATGCCCAATGTAAAAACATATAGCTGTTTTTTTTATTTTTTATTGTTTTTTTTACATATTTTTATTCTAAAACTATATTTTCACTTTTTAATTTTTACCATTTTAAAAATTTTAAAAAATTTTATAATTTTTATAAATTTTAAAAATTCATTGCGATTTTAATTTTAAATGACACGTGTCTGTATTTTTTTAGTATTTCACAAAAAATTTTAGTTTTGCCGCTTATGTTATTTATTATTATTTTACACTTTAAAAGTGAAAAAATCAAGCCTATAATAAAGTGTAAAATGGTGTAGCACTACCGGATTGCAATTTAAGGCAACTTACATGGCAAGCCTGATAATAGTAAAAATTACACTGACAAAAAAATGAAATAAAAAATATCTATTTTATTAGAATTTTTTTTGCTTCACATGTGCTTGGAATGTTTTGTTTAATAGAATGATGTTCAACAATAAACCTTTTAAAGTTATATAATCTTCCTGCCGCTTAAAAAACAAGTCAAAACAAGCCTTTCAAATTTTTGTTTTTGGGTGTGTCCTCGTCATATGGAAGCTCATAATAATTTAACCAGATAGCGGCGCCCACATGAAAAAAAATTTTTATGAAATTTTATTTTTTTTATCAAACTACTTAATTTGGAACAAAAATACAATCTTTTTAATAGCTAAAATTGCCTAATTTTTGTATGCTATGTGGAAGGAATTAAAGGTACAGTATACTACATAATCGATGGTGTATTTTTATTTGCTGTTTAATTAAAACTAATCGATGTATTAGGTCACACTGAGAAAAAAATTGTACTACACCAAAAATTAATTCCCAACGGTAAAAGAGTTATTAATAAAAAAACCGCTTGGTTATTTCCAATGTTGTTTTTTATACACTGTTTTTCAAATGAAAACGTTTTTATTGAACGGATCTTAATAAAACTTAAGGGTGCCAAAGATCTAAAGTTTTAAATTTTGTGCAATTCAAAAATGTATTTTAATAAGTACTACCATTTTAAAAAATTATTTTGTTTTTGCGATGCTGGTGTGTTTTTTTGTTTGCTGTTATTTTCGTATTATCCGTTAGCTATATTAAAATTTACTTTAAAAAAAAGCGAACTACGTATAAAAAAGACATTTCACTTTCTTAAATTTTACGTTTTGTAATTATAAAAAATCTTCTAAAGCACACCATAAACCAAACACTATACATAATTTTTGAAATATGATATTTTTTAAAATGTTATTAATCATCTAATAGTTGTGAGAATTAAACCAAATTAAAAAAATTAAACTTTTTGGTACCTAGCATGAATTTTATTAAATTTTGTTAATATCTGTTTAGTAATTTTTTTAAATGGTGTATAAAAACAATATTATAAGTAACCAAGCGGTAATCTTGCTAATTAGTTTTTGGTGTATAAACGAATTTTTCTCAGTGTGACCTAATACATCGATTAGTATTAGCTAAACAACAATAAAAATACACCTTCAATTAGTATACTGCACCTGTAAGAAAAATCTGCGTTTCAATTTATTTTTTATTTCATAGCCGTACAAGTTTAATTGGTCTGTTCATGCCTATATAAACAAACTTACGAGGTCAGCCAAATATAATTCAACCATACACTATCCAAACAGACTGCAAAAATTTTTTGATTATTTTGGAACAAATCAAAAATGATTTTGTTTACAAACAATTTAATATTTTTTCAGACTAAAACCTCTTTTTAACTTTTCTATTATTTTTTTAAAAAATTTTTTTTCTTTGAGATTTTTTTAATTTTTTTGGTCCTTTTTTTCTTTCACTCTCTTTTTTTCTTGTTTTATTTTATTTTTTTTTTTAGTGTGAATAAAATAAATACATGAAAGAAAAAAATAAATTTTGTTTTTTTATTTATTTTAAATTATATAAAATATTATTTTTTTTTTTTTTTTTTTTTATTTTTTATTTTTTGCCTTAATGTTTTTTTTTTTTCTTTTTTTAATTTATTTTTTTTTTTTTTTTTATGTTTTTTTTTGTGTATTTTTTTTTTCTTTTTTTTTTTTTTTTTTATTTTTTTTTTTTTTTTTTTTTTTTTAAAAAACCCAACATTTTTTTTTTTTTTTAAAAAAAAATTTTTTTTTTTTTTTAAAAAAAATTTTTTAAAATTATTTTTACATTTTTAAAAATCTTTAATTTATTTTAAAGTTATGTTATGCAAAACTAAACTTTAAGCTCAAGAATTTCGAATACACAAAGTAAGTTTTTCCGTAAACTCTGTTAGCTGATAATAATTTTAAATAATTATCCATTAATTTTTTTGATTTTTCTTAAAATAATAAGCAGATTGTCATTTTGGTTATAAATAATAGTTTTAATTTATTTATTATTTTTTGATTATAAGAATTTTAAAAATAATAAATAAAACAAAAAAATCCAAAATAAACAAAACACAAACAAAACAAAACAATATCCAAACCAAACAAACAACAACAAACACACAAAAAACAATAAAAAATATTATAAAACAAAAAAAAATCCTCTAAAAAAAAAAAAAAAGAGGGAACAAAACCCCCCCATTAAAAAAAAAAACCCACGCAACAAAAAACACAACCAAAAAAAAAAAACAATCCCCCAACACCAAAAATTTCATATTTCCCCCTCCCCCTTTTTTTTTTTCTTTCCGACATACAGAACGCCTTTCCCCCTTTAACAAATCTAAAGATTTGTTCTTTAGTTTTTAAATAATCCAAAATAGAAATAGGTCAAAGTTAAGATTGAAAAAAAAATAAATTATAAAAAAAACCTAAATAAAAAAAAATTTTATTCTCTCAATTTTCTTCCCTCTGTTTTCTTTTCTCTCCGCTCTGTTTTATAAAATTGTAAAGTGATTAAAAAGCGGTTCTTATCGAATTATTTTAACAATTGACCATACACGGTGATTGCGAACTGTGTGGAGATGCTTTTCTGAAACACTTGTTAGCTAATTTTGCGGAACACGCTTGTAAAAGCTTAAAAACCGAATTCTTCGCATTGTGCGTCACTTTGCTGAAAAAGTTTTTCTTTGACTCTTGGACTGTGACTGCTGCTATGTTCTGTGTGTGGAACTTGTATTGCGTTCACCATTAGACTTGTTACACACTGTGTGGAGGGCCTTTACACACCCCCTCTTTCTGTCTTTGGGTGATCACGTGTTTTTTGGCGTTACTCTACACTTTGATCACGTGACTAAAAATGGCAGACTGTATTCAGTGTGCGACTGCACTGCAAAATGACCCGTCCGTTGCGTGTAAATTTTGCAGAGCCGCAATGCATGTGGCGTGCACCGGCGTAGCGAAGACGCAGCTGGAGAAACTGAAAATTCCAATCGTGTGTAAGGTGTGCGAAGCTAATTTCACGGCTTCCGAGTTCTTTGGAGCCAAAATTTCTGCCATGGATTCGAAAATCGATCTTCTGGTTTCGTCTATCGCTGATGTTCACGACGACGTTCCTTCTGATGTTAGCGTCGACGACCCGTCTGATGCTCCTTGGTCTGTTGTCGTGGGCCGCAAGGGAAAGCGGCAGAAAACCGCGTCCCTTCCGCCGCTAGCCAAGAAGATGGCCCAGTGTGTCGTCCAACAGATGGCAGAACAAAATCAGCAGGATAAGAATGCTTACTGCATCGTTGTCAAAAATCTGCCAGAGGGCGGCGATGCTGTCGATGCAGACCTTGCTGCTGACGTCATTCGTGCGATTCTTCCTGGTGTGCGGTCGCCCAAAATCGAGGCGGCCTTCCGCATGCCTGCTGCTCCTATACCGGATGCCGACCACCCCCGACTGCTCAAAGTGAAGTTTGAGCGGTCAGCTGATAGGAATTTGGTGTTGTCCAATTCCAGAAAGCTGAAGGGGCACCCTGAATTTGATGATGTTTTTATTCGACCGTCCTACACTGAGACCCAGCGAAATCATATTACCAGCTTATACAAGCGCATGGAAGCGCTTAATGCTGAAGCTGGAAATGGTGCTTATTTTGTGAAGTATGTTGGAAAAGATCCGTTTTACTGGAAAGTGTGCAAATCTCAGAGACCCAGAAATGTAGTCAAAAATGAGCTTGAAAGTCAGGGAAAAGATTAACGGCAAGTAAAGGTCTAACGTGTAAATTGTTTAATGCTAGGTCACTGGGTAATAAAATGTTTAATTTGCAAGATACCTTGTTAAGAGAAGAATATGATATTATTATTGTAACTGAAACACACCTTTCAGCTGAAATCCCTGACAGTTTTTTAATACAAAAAACAAACTTTCAAGTTTTTCGCCGGGACAGAAATCGAAATGGGGGCGGTGTCGCAATTTTCGTTTCAAAAAACTTAAATGTCATAAAGGTATCTTTGCCAGATTTATATAAGAGTATTGAGTGTATATGTATAGACTTATTGTGCGAAAAGCGTCCGAACACTCGAATTGTTGCAATATACTACCCGCCATGCTTTACAGCTGATTTACTACAAACCAAAAGCCTCTGTAACCTAATAAATGTTGTTTCGAATGTAAAAATTCCATGCGTAATTGCGGGGGATTTCAATTTTCCGCATATAAATTGGGAAACGCTGCAAAATTTTGGAAACTTTTGTTCTGAAAATTTTTTGAACACTTGCTTACAAAACAACTTAAAACAGTTTGTAAGTAAAGCCACTCGAGATAAAAATTGCCTGGACTTAGTTTTTTGCTCCTTTCCCAAAATTGTTCGTTCTATTTCAGTCACTGAACCTTTTACACAATCGTGTGACCATAACGCCATTGACTTTTGTTTAAATTTTGTAAAAACCAGTGCAAAAATCAAAGCTAAACATCTAAATTTTAAAAAAGCAAATCAAAACGCAATGATTGACCACTTGTCAAAAGTAAATTGGCTTGAAATAAAAAACAGTTGCACAAATGCTAATGGGTCGTATGACGTACAAAAGTTTTCCGACGCTATATCTGAAGAAATGACTATGTGTATTAAACTGTATGTACCAAAAATCAATGTCAGATCGCAAAAATATTTACTTCCGGCAAAGTTGCTTAGGCTCAAGGCTAAAAAGCGTAAATTTTACAAAGCAGCAAAATGTAACCCCGTGCTTAAAAACGACTATAAAGCTTTAGCAAAGGAATATGAAAATGAACTCAAAAAGTATTTTATTGATAAAGAAAAAAGCATTGTAGACTCTGGTAATTTATCTTGCTTCTATCAATACGTTAACTCAAAAACTAAGTCACGAGATATTGTACCACCACTGGAAAAAGTTGATGGTACTTTTGCAACCGAAGACGCTGAAAAGGCTTCTATGTTAAGTAATTTTTTCAACTCTGTATTCATCCAAGATGACGGTAAAAAACCGGCTTTTCCCCGAAAAGTTGGTGAAAATACTGGACTAAATACAGTTGCTTTTTCTTACAATAAAGTACGAAATGCTATAAATAAGCTTCCAAATAAAAACTCTCGTTCACCAGATGGATTTCCAGCTATATTTTTAAAGCAAATTGGTTCGGAAATCAGTATTCCATTGGCTATGTTGTTTGAGATGAGTATGATATCAGGTGTTCTTCCTGAACTCTGGCTAACAGCTATTATAGTCCCAATTTACAAAAAAGGTATAGCATCCTACTGTAAAAATTACAGACCGATTTCATTAACATGTGTTTTGTGTAAAATACAAGAACGGATAATAGTTGATAATATGCTGATCTACTTAAGAAAACATAATCTTATCACCAAGGAACAGTTTGGTTTTATGAGAAAAAGATCAACTGGTACACAACTATTAACTGTCCTTGAGGAATGGACTAGTGCAGTAAATAAAGGAATGCGTGTTGATTCTATGTACATAGACTTTTCTAAAGCCTTTGACTCCGTTTCGCATTCAAAACTTTTGCTTAAACTACAAGCTTACGGCATTGGTTTTGAACTGCTAGCATGGATAAAGGCTTTCTTATCAAATAGAACACAATCCGTTATTGTCGGCGAAAAAGTATCAAAACCTGAACGTGTTAGATCTGGCATTCCCCAAGGCTCTGTACTTGGTCCAATTCTTTTTGTTTTGTATATCAATGATATAACTGAGTGTATAGAAGGTACTTGTGGTGTTAAGTTATTTGCCGACGATGGAAAGTTTTATCAGGCCAGAAAAAATGAAAATAATACTGATTTAAAAAACACATTAAACAAATTTTGTAGTTGGGCAAAAACTTGGCAATTGAAAGTAGCTTTTGAAAAATGCAACTTATTATCTGTTGGCAATAACTTGGTACCTGAGTCTAATTATACGTTAAATGATACTAACATAAAGCAGGTGTCAAACATTCGTGATCTTGGGATTCATATCTGTAATGATTTAAAATCGTCTTCGCACTGTGCTGAAATTTCTGCCAAAGCATTTTCCAGGGCAGCTTTAATTTTGCGTTGTTTTAGTAGCAAAAACCCGTTTTTCTTAATACGGGCTTTTAAAACGTTTGTTCGACCCCTGCTTGAATCTAATACTCCAGTTTTTAACCCATATCTTGTAAAGGATATTGATAAATTGGAAAGACCCCAAAGATATTTTACGAAAAAAGTGTGTATTCGCTGCAACATACCGTTTGTAGACTACAAATCAAGGTTAAATGCGTTATTTCTTGAGTCTTTAGAAAAACGACGTATAAAATCAGATATGTACATGGTGTATAATATTATTCGTGAAAATGTTGACATAGATGTTGGTAGTTTTTTCACATTGGAAAATTCACCTTACAATCTACGCGGCCATAACTATAAATTACAAATGGTTGAAAAATACAAATTGGATTGCAGAAAGTTTAGCTTCTCCCAAAGAACTATAAACATTTGGAATAAGCTACCAGCAGAAGTTGTAGACAGTAACTCGTTATTGACTTTTAAAAAACGTATTAACAATTGTGATTTGAGTGCCTATTGCAAAGTTTATTTCTAATTAATTAGGCAGTAATTTAACATGTATGTGCTTCTGTACGTACCTTTACTTGCCTTTTTGTCATATTTTATATTTTTTTTACTGACAAATAAACTATTCTATTCTATTCTATAATCATGCTCCAAAATTTCGGTTATTAAAAATGGTGGGAGTTGAGAGCTTTAGAGTTTTCCCTCTTCGTTTTTGCACTAATTTTTATCGGTTTTCCAGCAGTTGGAAAAAAATTAATTTACAAAAAAATGTCAGAATAATCTATAGGATTAATCTTTAATTATTTTTGAATTTAGCACACAAGTAGGGCAGAGCTCTGAAAATCTGGGCGTTCTCCATAGTTCGGATAGAGGAGCTCCGGAATTGGAAGGGGAAACATCACTACCGTGTATAAATTTAAGGAGTGTGCATACCGAAGTTGTGAAATATCTCCATCCGCTGCGGGCAACCGCTTAAAACGAGAGGTAATTCCCAGTTTTTTTCCAAACCTCGTTCTGATCGCGCTCACTGGAGCCGGCGAGACTCAGAAGTCCGCAGCAACTACCGGAAGGCTTCGAGGCGTTATATATTCGTTTGCAGTTTTGTCTAAGTCAAAAAAGACCACTTATTACAGTCTTGCGTAAAACTCTAGATCTATAACTATAACAAACGGTGATTCATTTAAAAATTCCAGCGGCAATACTTTATTCATTCCGGTGATTTCCGGTGTAGCTGGGGTGTAAATGTTTTGTCACTTGTCCGTTACCTCTAGGGAGGGGCAGTCTCCGCGCTATAGTGAAAATATGTGCCGGCCCGTAGATTTAGCCTCGATTTTAAATAATTTAATCTCAACGTATCTTTACGGAAAATAGCTTAAAATAACCGCCAAGCAAATCCGGACAAAAATAGCGTTTTAAATTTTAAATTTGTTTTCGGAATTCATTTTTTAAGGGGCGGTTGGCCAAAAAGTTAAAAGATAGAAAATTGTGCAAAATTATTAAACTTTTGGATCTAAAAACATTTTAATCTTCCTACTACATAACTCGGGCTATATTGCATTAACTAAAAAGAAAACTTTGTTAACTGCCGGTGTCGCGGGATATTTCGACTCCCCTAATTTTTGACTCCCGGGGTCAAAATACACCGGTGTAGAATGACTCCCCGGTCATTCTACACCGGTTGTACGCTGGTGTAGAATGACTCCCTGCGGGATAAAATGACTCCCCTGTTTCTTGTATTGTAAAAACTTTTAAAAATTAATTTTAATTTTTATCATACATTTTGCGCTGGTTAGATGTCACTTATTCTTAATTGTGTATACTATGACACATGCCTGTTTTCAATATAAATGTAAATGCAATGGTTTTGCCGATCAGACCACAAAACTTTTCTTTAAACTTTTTAAAAACAAAAACTCTTTGTAATATAAAATCCAACATGCAAAATAAAAATATACCATCCGGTAACAAGGTTAGCCTAAAGCGGTACAGTAAGCAAGTAATATGGTAACAAAACTGGGTATAACAAGGTAATACTGGCAAAATATAACAAGGTAATACTAGCAAGAATATATAACAGAAAAATTTGTCAGTTATGTATTTTCTTAACTTCTATAACCTGTCCGCAAGTGTGGGTAGAACATTCTGCACTTTCACTGCACTTTTTCTGCACTTTTTTCACACTGCAAAAAATTAAAAAAATGGTCAATTTTTGAATTTTAGAATTTTAATTTAAAAATGCCAATACATGGGGAGTTTTTGAACCAGCTTTTGTATAAATTTTATGTGTTTAAAATTTCATGCTTCTAGCTAATATTGGTCTTAACGTTAAATATAGTGAGCGGAAGTGCACAGTTTTAAGTAATAATGTATGGAAATTTTTGGGGGAGTCAATATATCCCGGTATAAAATGACTCCCCAATGTTAATAAGGGGAGTCATTTTATCCCGATGGGAGTCATTCTACACTGGGAGTCAACATATCATACGACATCTCGCATGATATTTTGACCCCCCTGATTTTTGACCGGGGAGTCATTCTACACCGGGAGTCAAAATATCATATGACACCGGTTACGTTAGCCAGTTAAAAAATGCCCATTTTTAAAGTTTTTTCCAATAGTTTTATGATATTTTTTGGTTTTAATATATTTTTGTATAGTATTTAATCAAAATAAATGATTTTTCAACGTTGAAAATAAAAAACAATATAATAAAATGATTTAATTAATAAAACGTCTCTTTATCAATCAAATATAACTATTATTAGGTTGTATTTAAAAGAAACATGTATTATCATGTAAAAACTTACTGTTTTTCAATTTAAAAACATGAAAATTAAGTTTAATACATAAAATTCAAGTATTAACAGCTGTTTTTAGTAATTGGATAATTTAGCCGGTAGTTAACATGCTGTAAGTGGAATGGCCCCAGATGTTGTTTAATTACATAAATAAAACAGATAAGGCAAAACTTAAAAATTAGTGAACACCAATTTGCATATCAATATTTTGTATTGATCGCGGCGTGTTCAAAAGTTATAAGAGATCAAACGAAAATTTTTTTGTCACAATTTTTCAGTATCGCTAAAAAAACAGAAAATACGTTAATTTTTATTTTTCTAAAAGTTTTTTGTTTGTTTGTTTTTGTTATTTCTATGGATGTCTGCAGTAATTTTCGATTCGCATTATTAAATTATAGCAACTGGGATTTTTTTTTCATCGTTTTATGTTTTATTTATCACTATATTTTTAATTTAATTTTACTTTTATCTCCCTTTGCAAGCAAAACATTTTTTTCAGGTTCTGACAATAAATGACAAATGATCACGTTATGTATAATTATTTTGCATTACACCAATTACAGCCTTTTAATCCCTAAGATCACACATAACACAGTGTATGTATGTTATTTCCATTACTGCCTTTTAATCGTAACGTTAAAACGTTGTAATGTTTCAACATATTGTCATTAAGAAATTCGGAAGGATGTGTGTGAATACTGTTCTTGTTCGCTGCGAAAAAATTCTGGCGTGTTTTTTCGGCTTTTTTAGTTTTTATTTTGTTGCTTTTTATTTTTTTGATGTTTTTTTTTAACTTGTTTGTTTAAATAATTTTTGTAATGATCTATTTTATATATTATCAGCCTATTGATAAGATATGAAAATGCTACCAGGCCATTAGACGTTTTTTTACTTGAAATTTTAATATGTTTTGTTTGAGTTCAATTACTGTATTTGTCTTTTTTATCTTTATTTTCTATTGCAAGAAGGTACATTGCAGCTTAATATTTTATGTTAAAAAGTTTTCATGCTTGACCTAGAACGATTTTTATGCTTATTCAGTCAAAAAATTTATAATTTTATATACCATTTCTTTTATTTGATAGAGAATAATTTTTAAAACAATAAAAACTGCTTTTTATTTTATATCAACCTTTCTGCTGATTTATGCGCTTTTGCTTTCGCGTTCTTTTTATTTATGTAGGTTACAATTGTGTCTTTTTGTGTATTTTCCTTTAATTAGGGTAGCTGACTTATATATAGTTTTAGCCACCTTTTTTATTCTTTTGGATAATTTTTTTCATGCTCTTTTAATCCAGCCAAGATTTAATCTAAAAATCAAACAATAGCAATTTTTCTTATTCTAGTCCAAAATTAAAAAAAATTCTAATAAACTTAAAGATCAGTGTAGGTTTAAACTTTTTTTTTATAGTGACCGAAGTTAAGTCGCGTGCCATTAACTTCGACCACCTAAAAAAAACTGGGTATAACTGTTGCTAAAACAAAAAATAAAAATTTTTAAAGACTGCAACCTTATTTTTAGATGTTGTTCTTGCTACATATAACTTAATTTTTCCAGTTCGCAAACTTTTATAGTTATTAGCAGGGGGGCGGGCCCAAACTCCCTCAATATACCAGAATATGCGGCGGGCCACTTTTTGTTTTTGCAATAACTTGGTAAAGAAACAACCAAAACACAAAAAAAGCATATCATTTTACTCAGAAAAATAACGAAACTTTTTTTAAAAACTTAAATTTTCATTTCTATTGGCTCGGTGCCAATTTTATGTTGAATTGAACTTAAAATTTAAATATGCCAAAAACTTCCCCTCGAAAATCTGCCTGTATCTTTGTTAATAATATAGATAAGGCGTCATAATTAATACGAGGTTGTTTGCTATTAGTAGGCGGTTCTAACGGTATGCAATTATGTATGGTATTACGTTCCTGTTGTTCGGGATTTTGAGTTGAATTTACACATGCAAAAAAAGATGCTTTTTATGCTGTGAAAAAAAAGACTTTTTTTAAAGCGTTATTACTTAAGCTGTAGAAGTGATAAAAACTATTTCTATATATCAAAAAAAAACAGAAATCGCCTGGGCTTTAATTATATAATTATTATTAAAGGTTTTTTTAAAATTTTTAATAATGTACTAAAGGTATCAAACTGCTAAAAAAAATTTTGAAAATATCACCATTTTCAAGTGGTCAAAAATACTTCAAATAGTTTAAAGTGACCATGCAAAGGGGGGCATTTTTGATTTGTATTACTTTTTCTCTTTCTAACGCCGTATAGAACGTTATTCTGCGTTGAAAAAACCCCAGTGAACATTTTCTCCAAAAAACACCCATAATAAATTCGGAAAATTTTCAAAAAACACCTGTTTTGTTTTGAACAATTGTAACAGGTATTATATTCAAAACTAATTCAATTTTACTCATTTTTAACCATATTGGTCCGAAATTTTTAAAAAACGTTTAAATAACGCTATTTTTTAACTTCCAAAACGTTTTTTCGCCAATGATTTTTTTCGTAAAAATTTCACTTTTCTTCAAAATTTCAAATTTTATGCATTTGTATTATTTATACTTCGCATAGTCAAAAACAACTAAAAACTTTAAAAAATTACTGATACTACTACAATAACATTGTTTTTAAACAGAAATGTTTAATAATCAACAATAATGTAACTTTATAATAAGGTATCAAACTGCTAAAAAAAATTTTGAAAATATCACCATTTTCAAGTGGTCAAAAATACTTCAAATAGTTTAAAGCGACCATGCAAAGGAGGCATTTTTGATTTGTATTACTTTTTTTTTCTTTCTAACACCGTATAGAACGTTATTCTGCGTTGAAAAAACAATGAATGAATGTCCCCAGTGAACATTTTCTCCAAAAACACCCATAGTAAATTCGGAAAATTCTCAAAAAATACCTGTTTTGTTTTATTTTCAACAAATTCTCACAAAATCTTAAATAAAAAGATATTTTTTTGAGATTTTTCACTTTTTGTGCAATTATTTGAGTTTTTGTGAGAATTCGTTAAAAACAAAGAATTTCCAAAACTGGGTCATATTTCAAGTTTTAAGCCAAAGCCCAGCGCAAAATAGTATTTTTTGGGTAGTTTGGACAAATGTTTATAATATATGAGAAAAAAACGCAAATAAAAAGTTATGTTTTTGAGATTTTTCACTTTTTGTGAAATTAATTGAGTTTTTGTGAGAATTTGTTGAAAACAAAGAATTTCAAAAACTGGGTCATATTTCAAGTTTTAAGCCAAAACCCAGCGGAAAATAGTGTTTTTTGGGTAGCTTGGACAAATGTTTATAATATATAAGAAAAAAACGCAAATAAAAAGATATGCTTTTAGATTTTTTACTTTTTGTGAAAATATTTGAGTTTTCGTGAGAATTTGTTGAAAACAAATAATTTCGAAAACTGGGTCATATTTCAAGTTTTAAGCCAAAACCCAGCGAAAAATAGTGTTTTTTGGGTAGCTTGGACAAATGTTTATAATATAAGAGAAAAAAACGCAAATAAAAAGATATGTTTTTGAGATTTTTCAGTTTTTGTGAAATTATTTGAGTTTTTGTGAGAATTTGTTGAAAACAAAGAATTTTCAAAACTGGGCCATATTCCGGGTTTTAAATCAAAGCCCAGCGCAAAATAGTATTTTTAGGCTAGCAGAGACAAATGTTTATAATATATGAGAAAAAAAAACGCAAATAAAAAGATATGTTTTTGAGATTTTTCACTTTTTGTGAAATTATTTGAGTTTTTGTGAGAATTTGTTGAAAACAAATAATTTCTAAAACTGGGTCATATTTCGAGTTTTAAGCCAAAGCCCAGCCATAGTATTTTTGGGTAGCTTGGACAAATGTTTATAGTATATGAGAAAAAAATGCAAATAAAAAAAATGTGTTTTTGAGATTTATAACTTTTTGTGCAATTATTTAAGTTTTTTTGGGAGAATTTTGGAAAATAAAATTAAAACCGAGTGCAGACTATTATAATGTTACATTATCGTTGATTATTAAACATTTCTATTTAAAAACAATGTTATTGTAGTAGTATAAGTAATTTTTTAAAGTTTTTAGTTGTTTTTGACTATAAAAGTGCTAATAATGCAAATGCATGAAATTTGAAATTTTGAAGAAAAGTGAAATTTTTACAAAAAAATCATGGGCGAAAAAACGTTTTGGAAGTTAGAAAATAGCGTTATTTAAACGTTTTTTAATAATTTCGGACCAATATGGTTAAAAATGAGCAAAATTGAATTAGTTTTAAATATAATACCTGTTACAATGTTCCAAAACAAAACAGGTGTTTTTTGAGAATTTTCCAAATTTATTATGGGTGTTTTTGGAGAAAATGTTCACTGGGGTTTTTTTTAACGCAGAATAACGTTCTATACGGCGTTAGAAAGAGAAAAGTAATACAAATCAAAAATGCCCCCCTTTGCATGGTCGTTTTAAACTATTTCAAGTATTTTTGATCACTTGAAAATGGTGATTTTTTCAAATTTTTTTTTAGCAGTTTGATACCTTTAGTACATTATTAAAAATTTTAAAAAACCTTTATTATAAGTTCATATTAAAGCCCAGACGATTTCTGTTTTTTTGATATATATAAATAGTTTTTAGCACTTCTACAGCTTAAGTAATAACGCTTTAAAAAAAGTCTTTTTTTACAGCATAAAAAGCATTGTTTTCTGCATGTTTAAATTCAACTCAAAATCCTGAATGACAGGAACGTAATACTATATATAATTGCATACCGTTAGAACCGCCTACTAATAGCAAACAACCTCGTATTAATTATGACGCCTTATCTATATTATTAACAAAGATACAGGCAGATTTTCGAGGGGAAGTTTTTGGCATATTTAAATTTTAAGTTCAATTCAACATAAAATTGGCACCGAGCCAAAAAAAATGAAAATTTAAGTTTTTAAAAAATTTTCGTTATTTTTCTGAGTAAAATGATATGCTTTTTTGTGTTTTGGTTGTTTCTTTACCAAGTTATTGCAAAAACAAAAAGTGGCCCGCCGCATATTTCGCTATATTGAGAGAGTTTGGGCCCCCTGCCTAAAAACAATAAAAAATAAAATCCGCTGTAATTTTAGACATCTTTCAGGTTTTAAAAAACCAACAAAAAAAGCCTAAAACACAAAAAAACAGACGATTACATAAACCAAAATTTTTAACTTAAAGGATAAACAAGATGTTAGTTATGGTGTTAACAACCCCCCATGGTGCTTGATTTCATCAGCCTCTTAGCCTGCTTTCCACACCTCCTATTATCAAAAATATATAATATAACGAAAAATGTGCAACTCCTATATAAAAATGTACCAAAAAGGTGGCCTTTATAATGAGCCTCTCCATTTAAATGGCACCCTCCCTCCATAATAATGGCCTTTTAATTCAAAGGAATATGCCGTTCGCATACTTCACTTTACACTAAATGCGCACGCATCCCGCAAATGAAATAAAATGTTTTTATTGATCGGCGCACATTTGTGCTGAATAACCTAGGAGAACAGCATATTTTCCCGCATTAAAATAGCTACTTTGCCATTATTATGGAGAGTGTCATTTAAATGGAGAGGCTCATTATAAAGGCCACCTTTTCCGTACTTTTTTATATAGGAGTTGCACATTTTTTGTTATATTATATATTTTTGCTATTATGTCTTTACTCTCACAAACTACATTGCTCATTATAAAATCTTTATTATAATATAAAATGCTTACAACCAAAAATAATTAAAAAATTTTTATATACTTTAATATATTACCTACTATTTCATATTTTAATAGAAAAATTATTTTTTATATTATAAGTTCATAATTTTTTTAAAGCACTGTCTAAAAATGTTTTTTTAAATATATATTTTAACTACTTTTACAAACCAGTCAAAAATTTAGTCTTATAATCTTAGCTTACTAGTCTGTTTAAACTTCATTTTATATAATAATCACTTAATAATTACTAATTTAATACAAATCTTTAGAATTACATAAATGTTTTTTTTTAATTTTTATTAGTTTTAACAAAAATTCATCCAAACCATCAAAATGTTTATCCAAACTTTTATTTACATTTAACCAAACTCATCATATAATTTCTTTCTTAAAAATTTTTCTTCAAATACACAATCCTTCCTTTTTTTATTAAAAAAAAATAAGGATTGATATAAATCCACTAAGCCAACCCTTGCCTATATTTAATGTTTCATATCTGATTGCATCTTACCGCTAAGTAAATACCTGATTTTTTAAGTGTTTCAATATTATTTTTAAGAAACTCTTTCCAGTCTATTCATGATTTAACAATAAATATAGTAAATTACAGATTAGGTAACCCACCAGTACACATGATCGTGCAAATCGTGTTTATTCTCTGTTTTTTTAGCGATACTGAAAAAAATCTGACAAAAAAATTTTTGTTTGCGGTCTTATAACTTTTGAACGCGCCACGATCAATATGCAAATATCTCGCGTTAAGGTGCTTGTACTTTTGGCTACCTTCTGCTGAAAAAAATTTGGGGGGTTAGCCCCAAAATTGCCGAATTTTATGGTCGATTTTTTTCGGCCATATTTCTAACTTTTTACCATATGGGGCTTTACGTCTGAAAATTATTTTGCAGACTGCCCATACTTTCCGAGCTCAAAAATATATGATTTGTTGGGGGTAACCTACTTGGGTCAGGTGCTCCAAGAGGTTAAAGGGGGTCAATTTCACGATTTTTGCTAAAAATCTCTGTATGGGGGACACATTATGCATATTTTGGTATCATGCTCAAAATTGTTAGAGCCACAGGCCTGAGACCGGGGGGATTTATGCGAAAATTTAGGTCCTACATTTTGGAGATAGTTCCAAAAAAAATCTTGATGCCCTAAGGCACTGCAATGGCTGCCCCCTAAAAATAAAACTTTTGACACAGCCCCTCTACATAGGCGAGTAATATATCATTTTAAAGCTCTCGGCATGCTAATTTTAAAAATATAAAAAATGCTCTAAATGGTCGGGTAACCAAAATACAGACCCTTTGTACCCCCAAAATTAGTAAGGGGTGATTTTTTTTTTATTATTTATAAGCCGTGTTTTTATTTGTTTGAAAGCTCTATGCGTGCTGATTTCAAAAATATAAATTTAGGCTAAAATTTTTATGGTTGCCCGGTTACATACCCCGAAATACCCATAAATTTGAAAAATGGCAATTTAGTTATTTTGCCCTAATCCTAGTGGCACTAAGAGGTTAGTAACACTTGTTTATAATAAGAAAATTAGTAAAAAAAACTATGGGGAAAACACAAAATACCCCAAATTAACACACATGAAAAAATTTTAAAGCAAAAAATACAGGGAAGACAGCCAACCAAAAATATAAATTAATAAATAAATAAATGGATTACCTGATGTGCTAAAACTTAAAAACTAATTAAATTAAACTAAAACATAATTTTTATTAAAAAATACGTTTCGCTCCTTTTAATCTCCTAGACGTATGTTTTAAAATAACTCCCTGAAAGAGGCGAACGGGAGCTCGTCAGTAAGCAAATACGCGTCTTCCAAGGGAACATACATGACAAAAACATGCGCATGCATCACAAAAAAATGCAAAGAAAAAATTTTAAACAAAGTAACAAACTGAATTAAAGTTACGGAAAAAATACACACTGAACTAAAATACGGAAAAGGAACAACTTGAGACATTTTGAAAGTTAACTTTTAATAATTATAAAATTATTTAAAGAAGTAGATTATAACAAATAAGACAAAATTAATTCTTATATAAACTTAATATAAAAAAATAAATGATCAAAATTTTTATTTTTTTTAATAGGTTCCATTGTATGCAAAAAGTTTTTTAAAAAAAACAAAAATTAATAATATAAAATAAAAAAATTAATTGAAAATATTATTAATTCTTTTATTTTAACAGATAAAAACATACGAAGAGACTGAACTGAAAAGACAAAAAATAGAAATTTACATAAAAGACTTGATTAACTTTTGGGACAGAAGTTCGAAAAACACAAAAAAAAGTTTGCCTTAATGATACATTGAGCACAATCTTCTCATATCTAAGTTATTTATATCGATTTGACTTATAAAATATAATAAAGATATTGTTTAGAAAATTACACTTTGACTAGAATTAATTAAAATTTAAAACTATACAACCAACCTGTATGATCCTAAAAAAGACAATAATTTTTAAAAAATTTAAAAATGTATTTCAACTACAAAGCGTAAGCTTTGTAGAGAGTATATGCAACTACTTAACGTAAGCTAAGTAGGGACGTAAACTTTTTTATAAATTTAAGTACATGAAATATTGTATTGTGTAAATAAATTAAAATATATGTA
>JASAMX010025356.1:0-11653 GCA_030248175.1 Microlaimidae sp. YZB2_3
AAAACAATAAATAAGTAAAAATTCAGCGTTTTTATCCGCAAATTACCGCACCCCCCCACATTTAACGATTTAGGGTCAATGGAGCCTGGGAACGTTGAGAACTGGAACTTGAGAGCCAAAAATTAGGGAAGCTTAGAGCTGTAAGTAGGGAACTTGGAGTCAAAATTAAAAATCGCTGAAATCGTTTACCTAAGCCTAAACGAAACCTAAATGTAACCCCAAACCATTTTTTTATGAAAGGCTTTGATTTCCCATTGCTCGTGGCTCCAAGCTCCCAAAAACTTCTAAGTGGTTCAAGTTCCCTGCTTGTGGCTCTAAAGACCCCGTACTCATATAACCGAAAGATTTATTTGAGTTGGCGCTAAAAGACAATCTGATAATATGTTAAAAAACAACCACCAGCTTTTTTTAAATCAACAATTAAATAGTATTTTTTTACTTACGTAATAAAATGCAACTACAAAAAAAAGTGTTTCGAAGAAAACGAAAAACGTGAAAAATCGCAGTTGCTTTCTGAGTAATAACGTTTAGAAAAGGAAGTAGGCGTTCATAGTATTAAAAAAACAACATATTTATACAATTTTAACGCTATATAATTGGGACCATACAACCAAGCGCATTGTAGCAATGTTTCTTCTATCTCCATATATCATCCTCTAGTCATGCGCCAAGAGAAGGTGAGGGAGTAATCCCTCTTTTTCCCTGCCTCCCCCTAAAGACTACAGCCCTCTTCCCCCTAAAAAATGGCCTAAAAAATGCCCCTCATTAGAGAAGACTCTACCAACCCCAAACAATTTTCAAAAAATTGTGTTTTTTTGGTAAATTTAACATATATATATATATATATATATATATATTAATATAAAAAATTTATATAAATTTAACATATAAATATATTAGCAAAAAAATCAGGCAGAAATCTGGAGCAAAGACTATGAAACAACTTCCCGCACAAGACTTAAAACTAAAACCACTCTGTAGAGATTTAAAACTAACTTACTTTTTTTCAATGGTAGTGAGATTTAATAAAACAAGTTTTTTTTAATACCGCTAATAAGTATTTTGACCTATTCATATAAGTCTTTTTATATTTTGTAAATCAATTAACCCATTTATAATTGTCCTTATTTTATTAATTAAAAAATACGTACGTAACTGTGGAACTTTGGACGCAATTTATTAATATACTTTTTAATTAAAAATACCAAACTAAAAAAATGTTGGTTTATTATTTAAAATTACAAGCGTTTTTTTATGAAATAGGCTCCAGGGTCCTGTTTCATAAAAATCTTTGTAAATTCTAATTTTACAAATCTCCGCTTATTTTTTGTAAAATACACGATAAAGGTTTTTCGACTTGTAATCCAGAGGAAGCATCTGCGCGCACTGCTCTGCGCTGATTGGTCGTAGCCACGTCATTTCATCTCCGCTCAACGATACAATATTCGCCGTGTCGTATATTCTCTACTCATGTAATTTTAAAAAAATAGGCGGAGATTTGAATGAAAAAGTCTTTATGAAATAGGCGCCAGGTACCAAAATCCATTTAATAATACCATATGTGAACAGCAAAAATTATTCATTTTCAAATATCTCGTTACCAAAAAGTAAACTTAAACGTGCGGTACAGAGTTAAACTTTTTGTCCTCGATTTTCAATGCTGTCTTGTAAAAATCTTAACCCTGCTCCCAATAGACCACAAAAACTTTTTCATTCAAATATCCTCAGCAATGCAGAAGATATGATATATGACTTTCTAAAAAATGGCGTTTTTTATCATTTCGTACTTTAAAGGTTGCTAAATAGGTATAAAAATTTAGATTACAAATAATGCATTTAAAGAAATCGGCAACTTTCTACTTTTAATACCTTAATTTTTGGTGGAGTATTTGTGGAAATATGCAGTAGCGCGCGTAGTCCAATCGATAGGGTAGCTGACTTGATGTACATTTTCAAGTCATTTTTGTTTTTTCTTGAAATAAACATAAATTGTTAATTTAGATTTTTTTTGCTATAATGTTTCTTTTCTGGTTTATTTTTCACTTAACCCTGTACTGTTTTTTATCAAAATATTTTGAATTATTTGACGATCAGATAATATTATTTTTAGCTTTAAGTCTTTTGTTTTTAATGTATATAAGAATATTAAGATGTTTTAGTTTCTATTTTTATGTTATAGTGAAAACATAATTTTTTTGTTTTAAAATGATTTCATTTTTTTGTTTTTATATCAATGTAAAAAGATGTTTTAAAAAGTGTGCTTTATTAGATCATAGTAGTAAAAATTATGCATAATTGTCTGTTTTCTGCTCGCACAATATTTTTTAGTCATGAATGTTTAGCTAAAATTATAATTAAATATCCAGCGACATTTATTTTTACAATTCGTGTTTTTGGCAAAAAAATATATACAATAAACGCAGTAACGCAACAAATATTTCATCAACCCAACATAATAATTAATATATATAAAGAAAGTAGATATTTGCTGTTTTTTTAAGTGCATGATTTGTAACTTGAATTTTCATATCCACTGAGCAAATTTTTTCAAGTACAGAATCATCGAAAAACGCCATTTTTGGAGAGTCTTATGAATATTTTTTGAACTAATGAAGATATTTTGACGAAAAAAAGTTTTTTTGACCTATTGGTGGCACGGAAAGGTTTTCACAAAATATCATCAATGACTTCCTATCGCATTTTTTAGCCGTAATAATTATTAGCATCTGGAAAAAAACTTAGCTAGAAGAGCGTGCCTATTGTGGAGCGTGGACTCGATTAATATTATCGCTTTTATTATCATACTCACTGCGTGGTTTTCTCAAGAATGAAAAAAATTTTGTAACGTTGCGAAACAACTTGATTACCCCTTTACAGCGTTACACGTTTTTGTTTGCTGTTACACTATTAAACATTATAAAAAAATTATGTGTTTTTTTTATTTCGTGAACCAAATACATTATTTAAATATTTTTACAAAAAATATTGCAAAATTAAAAAAAGCACGAAAGTTTTTTTATAAAAAAATATTTGGCCTTTTTGACTTTCCAGGGTGAAATATTTTTTTAAATGCACAAGCAATGTGAAAACAATTAATTAAGGTTTTTTAATATAATTATTATTGTATAATTTTGTATTAAGATGATTTAATCGAAGATAATTCCTGTCGCACTTACATAAAACCATTTAAACTGTGTTTTTTTCTAACAAAAAAAGTGAGCTTTCCATAGCTCACAGTGGGGAAAAGCGCAAAAACTTTTTTTTAAAATTGTTATTAGCAGTAGAAGTAACAAATGTTTAGTAACTTGGATTTCTAAAAAAATGTTTAGCGACAGTTCAAATTTAAGCTTTATGATCATTTTTAAACTTAACAATAGCGTTTTTAAGGTTTTACCTATATAAGTATATTAATCTATAGAAAATACATTATAGCATAGAGCCATGAAATATATTTAAGCTATAGGCACCGAGGTAAGAAAGATAAAATTTTAAAATGCATAAAAAGAAAAAATACAAGCAATAACTTTAGCCTAGTTAAGAAATCATTTGTTATAATAACCAAGCTCGCCGTTAAAATGAATAATATAGAAAAGGCGTTGCTAAATAATAAAGAAACGACAGTGAATAGAATATTTTGAGTGATTGATCATTAAGCATTCTTTTGTGTTGTTAAATTAAAGTAAACGTCAAAAGTTAATATTTCTATTACTATATTTGTTTCTTCATGTAGATGAGAATATATTTATAGAAAAACATATTCGGTTTATATTATAGTATTTATTTATCAGTAACAAATAAAAAATAAAACCAGGATCATTGTATCCAAAGCCTAACAAATAATACCAATAAAAAAGGGCGAGCTAAGCTTTCTTTTATATTTCAAAATTTATTTTTATACACAAAAACTTAATGGCAGTGTACGAGGTAATTATTGCGGTACGTTGTTATTAGTCAAAACCGGATTTGGCTAACATTTTCAGTTTATTTCTTTCAAAAAACTTTTTTTGTGTAGAACGGAAGATTTGATAACTAATGTCAACATATTTTCTGCTCTACTGTAATTGGCTTATTTTTGAACATCACTTTTGTTATAAGTTTCGAAAATTTTCGCCTCAGTAAAGGTTGGTATAAAACGCAAATGAATTATTTGTTTAGTTTTTTTAAAAGAATTGTTGGTATAATTTTAGTTTCGATTTTTTAATTATTAATTTTAAGATAAAAGTTCGTAATATATAGTATAGGGCATGAATAACGGATTTTTGTTGTTTTTAGGAAAATTTAGACAAGAAAATTCGATCTTGACTTGAACCATCCTCAGAGCATTTAATATACATCAAATTAAATTTTCAGGTATATTAAGGTTTATTTATTACTTTCCATAGTTTTTTTAAAGTCAATTATTTAATTTGTTTGTTTACTCTAATTTTATAAAGCATATAACTCAGCAAATATGTGAAATGCAAAGTTTTCCGAATTAAAAATTTGTAAATAATTTTAAAAACACTTACTTTTTCAGATGTTTTGTTTATCCAAAATTTTTTTCACGTAAATAATAACGTATATCCATGATATATCGCTAAAATTTCGGCGTTTCATTGTTTTTAATACATTTTTTCTTATGTATTGATGTTATCTGAAAAAGTAGGGTTGATTGTATAATAAAATAAGAAGTGAAGAGAAAAATTCTTCAAATTACATCAGAACCAAAACTTTCTGTCGGCATCATTTCGAAAAACAGATTGTGCATTTTCTACGACGAAAGATTAACGGTTGAAGTAATCTAAAGATAAATAACATTATTTGAGCGCAGTGAACTACTAATTTTTTTAGATTCTAAATATGATAGACTGTTGTAACGATAGGTGGGTAGCCTTTTTGATTTTGGGAGGTATACCCGAACCACGAAATTTGGAGAGAGGTGTTCTCCTAAAAAAATTTTTTTGTGGTGTCCCCAAATATCCAATTTTTAGCGTTCTCGGAATAGGGACCGCCCAAGTTTTAGGGGGAGTTTCCGGTCGACTCCCAAATTTAAAAAGGGTATCGGCAGTTTTCAAATTTTCCGGATTATAACCTCTTCTAACTCCTTTTCCTCTGCCCACCTGTGATTGTAGGGCAAAAAACTAAAAATAGATAAAAACAGTTTTTATATTATACACACATTGACTATAAAAAGCATAGTAAAAATTTTTTTACTAGGCTTTCCATAGCAAAAATTTTTAGGGGGTACATTGTGGATTGTAAAAATGGTAACCAATTAGTGAATCAAGTTGAAATTTATATTTTTGAGATCAGCGTGTCGAGAGCTTTAATATGAGTACAAAAAAGACGGTATTACAATAAATATATAAAAATGACCCCCTAAAAATTTTTAGAAGGTACATTGTGGGTTGTAAAAATGGTAACCATTGGTTGATTTAAGTTAACAATAATATTTTTGACATCAGCGTGTTGAGAGCTTTGATATGAGTACAAACATAACGGTATTACAATAAATATATAAAAATGACTCCCTAAAAATTTTTAGGGGTACATTATGGATTGTAAAAATGGTAACCATTAAGTGAATCGAGTTAAAAAAAAGATTTTTTTGACATCAGCGCGTCGAGAGCTTTGATATGAGTACAAACATGACGGTATTATAATAAAATCACCTTTTGAGAATTTTAGGGGGTACATTGATGGGTGCAAAATTGGATAACCACTGAAAAAAAATTAAAAAATTATAAATTTTTAAAATTAGTGCGTCGAGAGCTTTCACATGAGTATAAACACGTCACTTAAAATGGAAAAATGGCAAAATTACCATTTTTCAGACTTGGGGGTATTTGGGGTAGGTAAAAACCATAAAAAATTATAGCCTAAAAGTAATATTTTTTAAATCAGCACGCCTAGAGCTTTCAAACGAATGTAAGCACGGCTTATAAATAAAAAAAACAAAAAAAAATCACCCCTTACTAATTTTGGGGGTACAAAGCGGTCTATATTTTGTTTACCCGACCATTTAGAGCAAATTTTTTATATTTTTAAAATCAGCTCGCCGAGAGCTTTAAAATAACATATTACTCGCCTATGTAGAGGGGCTGTGTCAAAAGTTTTTTTAGGGTCAGCCATTACAGTGCCTTAGGGCATCAAAAAAATTTTGGGACTATTATCAAAATGTTGAGCTTAAAATTCCGCATAAATCCCCCGGTCTCAAACCTGTGGCTCAACAGTTTTTCAGCATGATGCCAAAATATGCACTATTTGTCCCCCTATACAAAGATCTTTAGCAAAAATCGTAAAATTGACCCCCTTTAACCTCTCTGGCTACCTGACCCAGGTAGGTTACCCCTAACAAATTATATATTTTTGAGCTCAGGAAAGTATAAGGATTCTGCACAGAAATTGTCAGACGTAAGGATTTATGTGGTAAAAAGTTAGAAATTTGGCCAAAAAAATTGACACTAAATTTCGGGGGTTTTGGAGCTAACCTTCCAAATTTTTTGAAAAATTTTTTTTCAGGAGGTAGCTAAAAGTACAAGAATCTTAACGCGAGATATTTGCATATTGATCGCGGCGCGTTCAAAAATTATAAGAGCGCAAAAAAAATGTTTTGTCAAAATTTTTCCAGTATCGCTAAAAAACACAGAGAGTAGTATACCATTTTTACGACGTTTAATCTATTAAAAAAATAAACTAACCGAAGCCAAGAGTTCGGGCTACACCATGATTGTAATTTTTAATCAATCATTTTTTTAAATAAGTTTTGTACGGTATGTCGAACGGTATTTTAAATACAAACCTCTACATAATAAAATAAAAAAAGTGGTTAATCACATAAAATTAAAAAAATCATTAGTAATAATACAGTTAAACTATGCGGTTGCGGTTTAACTATATCCGTCAGCTTATTCGTCGAAATCTCGCATGGTAAAATAAACAAATTTTAAAATTTTAAAAATTCTGGACTCGTCTTTTGCTGATTTTTGTGAATGTTACGCGGTTGATGGACTAAAAATTTAACTTATTTCACCTTTACTATTAGCTAAACGACGTCAGCCAACTAAAAACATGCTGGATTGTGCCGCAAAAATCTGAACTTATTTATAAATTCAAAGTGTGCGGTAGTTAGGGTCGCAGCCGGGAATTTAGAAAAAAGAAAAATTGAGACTCTGTTCAAAATATTTGCCACGCCCCTGACGATACGTAGTTGAAAATATTGTAAGGTAAAAAGGTGAAAATAGGTAAATGAAAATAGGTGGGCGACATGTAGGTGAACATACGTAATAATCTTGGCATGCTGCTCGCCCCGTTGAAAAAAATGATACTTTTATTATGAGATAGCTGGGGAAATGTTCACCTCCTGGGTTTTAAATACACAATAGTTTGGGATTTATATAAAAAAGTTTTATCACAATTATTTTTTCAATAAATATCTTAATAAAGTTCTATTTCTAACCTACTAATAATTGTCGTTAAATTGTGTATTGCAACAGTCCCAACGGCTTTCTTAGTACTACGTGAGTTACCAATTTCGTCGTTTTCCTCGTAACACACGTAATGAAATTTTCGACATGGAATATATCCCCTCTACTACAAAAACACAATCATGACATATCCGTTTCGATTTGTTAAAGGGGATTTTTTTTATCTGTTCATTTCATGTTATTAGCAAGTATAACATTTTTAAATGTATAAAACCGAAATTATAGCTTTTTTGGATCAGCTCTCAGATTTTTTTATAAAATGTAACTCAAAGTTTATTTTCTTGCTTTTTTTTCAAATTCACGTTGAAAATTGTTATTATGGAAATTCACCAGAATAATCTTAGCTGGGCGACAGTTTTTTATAAATTTTAAATAGTTAAAGAAACCGTTTAGTTTTGAATTTTTCCAAAATTTTCGTTTTTCGTAAAAACGAAAAGACAAAAAAATTATAATACTCGACTACAAATAACTGTTGCCAATTTTATAGCGGGCGGCAGAAATACTGCGGATAAAATAATCTAACAAAAATAGGCATTTAATTTGTGAAGCAGCTTTAATCATAAAATTAAAATTGGTACGCACGTCTGTGTGCTATCGTCTTTCACTTTTTCTATTAATCCGCTCAAGATCAGTTTTAGAATTTGTATACATAAATCGGTTTAATAATGAACCTTGTTTCATTCACCAGACACATACTTTTTATTACATCTTTAAGATAAATGTAATATCTGAAACTTACCGGTACCATACAATTGTTACAAAAAAATGTAAAACAAATAGTTAGGTAAAACACACTTTTTTGACAACTAAACCATATAATGGTAAAACAAATTTAAAAGTCGAGTTTAAAAAATCGAAAAATTTTAAAAAAGTTTAATTAAAAAATGAAAGGAAGCCAAATATCGAACCACTTTTAAAAAAATATGATTATTTGTTTATAAAAACTAAAGCCAGTCTGATAACAAAACTTGTGAATTTTACATCTAATAACAATCGGTTAACAAATTGCACTGCTAATGTTAACAGACTTTTAAAAAAGTATAGCATTGCGTCTAAACCTCTACCACTAAGTTGAAGCATCTTAACAACGAATAATGTCAAGAAGCTTTATTTCTAAAATATTTATTATGTTTTCTTAGATTTTAAAAACTTAATTTACTGTTAACAGCAGAATGTCTTAAAACAAAGAGCGAACAATCATAAATATAATAACAAAAAATATAGTAAACTTTATTCATTGCACGCACTTTATTTTTATTTTAGTTAAAGAAAACATTTTATTAAAAACCTGTGACGTACTTCCTAAATTTAAAAAAAATCACCACTGACACCCGTTGTTAAAAATTAAGAGAAGGTTTTGTTTTATTATTGAACCGCTAATAAACCATCCAAGAAGATTTTTTATAGAAATGTAGAATCTATTGCCAGTTTGACAACATGTATAATTTCAACAAAATTTGTTTGTAATGGTGAAAAATTCTGTGGCGCAAACGAAAATAATACGATGAGTCTGTAATCAATTTGCAAACGTTTACTTAAAAAAAATAATACGGTAATTGTGATTAAGACTTTCGGTCTTTCAAATGCGGTTAAGAACCCTACCCATTCTATTTTTTAAAGTTTCGTGTAATGAATTTTCAAACACACCACCCCTTGTTTTCTATCCTCTAAACATATTTAAAAACCCAACCCATGTTATTTTTTTACCAATATTTTTCATGGTGACTTTTAAAACACACCTTCCTTTGTTTTGCACGGGTTTCAAATTTTAGTAGTAACATATCACCGAGGAAATACGTTCATTTGGGGAACGCAGGTAAAAAACGCGTACTTAGGACCGTCGTGTCGCGGGACCGTCGAGTCGCACTTTGAATCCGTCGTGTTGTACCTCCTCGGGACCTTCGTGTCGTGGGACCGTCGTGGCGTAGATCCATTAATTTGTGTTTTTTAAATCAAAGTTTCCAAAAAAGTGTTATTGTTTTCCATGCAAATTTAAGGCAAAAACTTTCGTTTTTTTTGCAAAAATAAATAATAAAAAAATAAAAATTTTTGAATGCTGTTAAAAAAATTGGCAAACTGAGAAGGTAGGGAATTTTTTAAAAGCGGATTTATTAGTGAAAAACAAAAACTAAGTTCAAACCCAATCGTTTAAAGAAAGGCCTTCACTTTTAATAACAGCTTCTGTGCATTTTATACACATTACTTCTTTTTGATTATAAATTATGAACACAAATACAATCATGAACCAGTGCATTTTAAAATATACAACCAATTGCTCAAAAGACGGTCCAAATTTTATTAAGTTTTCCAAAATATATTTTACGTTTAACAAAAAACTGTTTGATGTCAGTTTTCAGGCGCAAACATAATACGTTTGTGTTTTAATGAATTGTTTTTAAAACAAAATCAAAATTTGTTCAAGCGCCCCCGAAATTGTTCTAACTTTATTTAACAAAAAAAATCACACTGGATTTTATTTATGAGTTAATACTTAATCATCAGCAGAGATGCTAATAATATACTTTAACTTTTTAGCTTAATACAAAAAATTTTTTCAATAGATTCGGATTCAATTAGTGCTTGTTTGTAATTTGATCAGTTATAAAGAAAACTTTATAATTAAAGACTGTGATTAATCTTTAAAAAATTACCTTTAAAATATATTTAAAAATATATTAGAAAATATATTAGAAAATATATTAGAAAAATATATTAGAAAAAGTTAAACTTTAAAATTTAAAACAATTAACGATCATAACTTTTTGTAAACACTTATATGCATTTAAAAACAAAATACTTTTGTATTGTTAGTTTTTTTATATTTCAAAACTGGTTTTATTTTGTATCAGCTTTTATAAAATGCAAAAATAAAACAAACTCCAGGAGGGCAAACAATCAAGCTAAATCATCACATACAAAACTGCTGCAGAAAAGTATATTACATTGTTTTTTTTTTCTATTTTAGCTTTTTTATTTATTACTAATCATTTGATTATACTTAATATCAACATAATAAGCCGATACTATTTAAACAAAATATATATTACAGAAAATAATATTCAATTTCCTTCAGGTTTATTTTGAAATGAAAGCAAAATGATATAATTCAATTAATAGAGAAGTGGGGTTTGAATGCATTTTTTTTAATTAATTAATTTATGTTTTACGTGGCATAAAATGGTGTTTACAACATTGCATTTCCTATAAAGGGTCTCCACCAGAGGTGTCCGGAAAAAAATACCTTCTGCAAAATATCTTCCAGAAAAAATATCTTCTTTCAGCAGTAAATTATTCAGTATTATTAAAAACTTTTAAAAGCTTTTTTTAAACTTTTTATGTCGTTTTAGCTTGATTTTAAGGTTTCGCTTAGGCTTAGGAAAAAAGTTGTCTTTGGTTGAGAATTTAAAAGTTTTTCATAAGATATTCTTTCCGAAGATATTTTGCAGAATGTATTTTTTCCCGGCGCTCCACCAGAACTCCGGGGCACAAATCCGGTTGTTGAAGATCCAGAGCAAAAATTACAGTTCCGGCTCCGCCCTATTTTTGTGCTAATCGATGAATCGCGCGCAAAAAATATACTTCGCATACGGTGTCATTTAATTACCATAAGTATGGGTCTCGTTCAGCTGATTGTCGTGTAGTATAATTAATAGTGAGTTCAGTATTTTCTGCGTGGATTTCCAACCAAAGAAATGAAGTGATTTAACTGTTTCAAACGCATTTTTCAGCAATTTCACTCACTAGGTCAGATTCATGGATTTCTGAATAAAACGTGGTTCTATATATATCTAATTTTTGTGCGCTTAAAATTTTCAAAATAAAAAAATAGTTCTAAAACTGATAATCAAGTAAACAAGTTAAAAATAAGAAAATGGCAAAGCGGTATAGTATGTAGTCCAAAAAAATAACTTGATTATTTAACTTTTAATGTATCAAATGCAAACATTAGGTTAACTTTTGTTCGGTTTCAAGGAAAGAGAGTAATTATGGAGATTTAGATTTGTTAATGATTAAATAAATATGGTTTAAAAAATGTTAACGAATAAAATATTGGTAATAAGATGGAAATAAAAATACTTTTGAAATTTTTAAATATGACCAAAATAGTAAACAAGGAGGTGGAGTCTGAATTTTTCTAAAAAAAAAATAAAAGCTATAAAACTAAAATTATATGAGAGATATAATTA
>JASAMX010025357.1:0-39423 GCA_030248175.1 Microlaimidae sp. YZB2_3
TTGCGTATGTATGTTCTTGTCTTTAAATAATAAAATAAATAAGTTGTTTCCAAGTAATTAGAATAATAATTGTACTAAACTTTAAAAATGTTCTAAGAATAGAAAAGAAAAAAGAGGAAAATTTTTACCACGGACGGTTAAGACAAAAGATGTGGACTAGACTAAACCGAAATGTCATCAGGTAGCGTTAAATCAACAAACGCAATTTTTTGCCAAAACACATTGAAAACTTGATTTTGGAATAGTTTGAGATGTTCCTAACGGCTTTAAATTACTTATAATTTTTTGAAAATGCAAATTTTAATTAATTTCTAACCATAAATAAGCAATTTCTGATTTTGGAAAACCGCCAAGCAGTCTATTTAAAATTATTTGGAATGACTAAAATATTACTGAAACTAAAAAAACCTTTTAAAATTAAAAACTAAGTGCTGTTTGTTTAATTTTTGTTTAAATTTATATTAACTTATTTTTAATTTCGCTTATAATTTTAGAAATAACCGCGATTTATTCTTGTTTATTGCATTATTTTTATAATTGTTGCAAATGAAAAAATAAATAAAAAATAAAGTTAACTATTATGAAAGAAAATTGCAAATTGGCCTACCTTTTTAAGAAAAAAGCAAAAAAATTAAAGGGTCATTATGTTAAATTTATATATGTGTAAGGATTATCAAAACAAAACTGTAAAAAACTTTGCTTGTCAGATTTGTCGCTTCCAGACAGCATTTGAGTTTAGTCCGAAATGGACTAAAAAATGGCTTTTGCAGTTGGAAAGTTCTAAAAAATGTACAACTCTCCAAGACTAGAAAGCAGAAGCTCATACTGACGTACATAATCAGTATTTTACAAAAATTAAGAAACTTTATGTACAGAAATATAAAAGAAAAATGTAAATAAAATTGAGATATAAATATTTTTTAAGTAGCATTTAAATACTTAATTCCTAAAAAGTTAAAAAAAACTTTAGATATAAAAATAATATCAATAATACAAAATATAAAAAAAATATAAGATCATACATGAGCATGAACCGGCAAGCTAGGGGGGGGGGGGTTCGGACCCCCCCCCCCTAGCTAGCTTTTCAGGGGGGTAGACCTGGGGGTAAACCAGTAAATACAGAGATGGTTCGGTTTCCAAACAAAGTCACATTAAATTATTAATTTAAACTAAAATAGAATTTTATATATTAAAAGAGGCTATTTATGTATAAAAGGAGTACAAAAGTACTGTTTTTTTACTACAAAACCGTGTTTGTGACAGTAAATTTTGACCTAAATTCATACCCGAAATTTGTCTCCGAAGGGGGGGGGATCGATTTCGAATTCCAGAGGGGGGTACTGAGTCAAAATTTTAGAAGGAGGGGGAGGGCCTAGATTTTTTTCCAGGGGGGGGGGGGGTCCCAAAAGTTCATGGCTAGGGGGGGTGGACCCATAGATGAGAAGGGGAGGGGGGCAGGGTGGGGTCCACCCCCCCCCCAGCCTCGAAATTTTGGAGGCCCCCCCAGACGAAAATCTAGGGGGCCCCCCCTCCCCCCAAATTTCCAAATTTTTTACCCCTGAACCCCTCTAGATTTTGAAATCTGACCCTCCCCCCCCTTCCCCCCTCGGGAAAATTTTAGGTACCTTTTTTATACTAAATTTTCTTCCAAAAACGTGAATTTTCATCACATATTCATGCTTTTACATCCTTTTTATACATGAATATGGCTTTTGATTTAATAAAATGTAGTATTATCCTATAAAAAGAACAATTATTAAAGTTATTTTGGTTTAAAACTGTTTTGCTTTGGACACCGGACCCCACCTGACCCCCCTCTAGATTTCAAAATTTCGCACCCCGGGTCGACCCCCCCTAAAAAGCTATGGGGGGTCCGGACCCCCCTGGGGGGGGGCCCTCCTAGAATTCAAAATTCGATTTACCCCGGGTAACTACCCCCCCTAGCTTCCCCGACCGTGCTCACCTATGGGTGGACCCCACCCTTCCCCGTCTAGGGTAGTGCATTTAATTTCGGCACTTTTCCCAATTGGGTATTTTTGATTTTGGACCATATCTTTGGTAATCCTGGACGGAATACGACGTTTGATAGCTCAAATGAGAGTTAATTATATGTAGATGACTGTCGTGAGCTTTTTATTTGTTATGTTATGATATTTTCATGTGAAATTATGTGATTTATAAAAAAAATAAATTTGTTACTCGTTTTTAGAACATGGGCATTTCATGATTACGCAATAAATTGGTTTAAAAATTAAATTGTCCTGGTAACATTTAGTTTATTTTCAGAATTTTTAATCCCCGTGGTTCTACGTTGCGTCTGTGGTGAGCAGTCGTTATAAAATAAAATAGTGTAATTTCGGCACTCATATGCTGTAGGTAAAAACGGATTGAATTAAGTGGTCGGATGTTAAATTGTATTTGTAAATAGTTAAAAGACAACGTTGAAATGTGTAGGGGTCATAGCACTGCACTTAAACTCGATTAAGAGGGTCCTTTTAAAAAGTGCCGAAATTAAATGAACTTTTTTCCCAAATTTTGCTCATTTTGATACCATTTGGCATTTTAGCTGTAACTTTTTGCCAGTTACACGTTGAACAACAAGTAGAAGCTTAAATTAAAGAAAACTGTCTGGAGATAATGATAAGCTTTTAAATTTTTGAAAATGATGATTTTTTCACTGAGAAACAATCGATTGTTTGTAAAGTGCCGAAATTAAATGCACATATTTAATTTCGGCAATTTTCCATTTTTTTAAAAACTGATTTAATTAAGTAAAAAAAAAACTTTCGTACAGTGAAACTTTTGTGACGCAACGCAGTATTGTAAAAGCTTCAAAATGAGCTATCAAACATGAAAATCGGGCCATACAGTAAAAAGTTACATTGGAAAAACAAAAAAGTGCCGAAATTAAATGCACTACCCTATATATTCATGCTCATGTATGTGTAAGATAACACAGCAGCACATAGGTGGGCAGGGGAGTTGGAGGTTATACCCCCCAAAAATCCCGATTATAGCCGACATCCTCCCTAAAATTTGGGGGTACCCCGGACACCCTAAAATTTGGGGGGTCCCAGTACTAAAAACGCTAAAAATGGGGTATTTGAGGTATACCCAAAAAAAAGTTTTGGTACACCGCCCCCCAAATTCAGGGGGTCGGGTATATCCCCCTAAAATCAGGGAGGCTGCCCACCTATGCAGCAGCAGACATTTACAGCTACCAAATCACAAAAAATCACAACATCTTTTAATGAACAATATTCCACTAAAATAAAAGTTAATTTTTGGCATTGTTGAATGAAAACTTAGATAAAAACTGACGCGAGAAAAATTTCAGACTTAATTTTGTTACTTGGTGCTACATTACTGAGACACTAAGGGTACCATACCATTGGGCGCCTCAAAATGGCTGATTTTTGTGACCTACCTACATTTAAAACTTTGGGAAGTGAACTTAACTCTTGTCATGTTTATTTGACTGGGACATTTTTCCTTCTGTTAAAAATTATAATTTTGCTTGTGTCGTCGTATTGACCTTTAATTACCGTTTTCTAATATTTTATTGTGCTGTTTTAATTTTATTATAGATTTTTTTCATAGTTTATAATTTTCATTATATTATTAAAGTTTTTTTAATGACTAGTAATGTTATATCACTAAGATATACATAACAAAGTAGCTTTAGCGCTGTAGATTATGTATCTAAACAGTTGGTTGAAGATTCAAAAAGTATGGTAGCGGCATTTTTATTCTATTTACCCATTCCCGTGATTACTTTTTCCCGGTTATCACGATTAACAAGTTAAGTATTTGAATACAAAACAAGCACAGCCAAATGAGATAAAACTATTCAATTAAGAAAAACTATCAGTCTATTTTTAAAATTATTGATAAAATATAACATATTATAATATTAAACCAAACGTTCGTTAAGCTCAACTCTAACAATCGAATGGTTGCAATGTCATAAACAAACCAACTAAGTTTCAAATTGTATTAAAAGTCCAACTCGTCTTTATTCAAAGGGCGATTTCTAAAGTAAAGTGTGTGCGATATTTCCAGGGTTCCCCGCGACAACTCCTTCAGTTTCTTTAGGTCCGATTGGACATTTTGAGCCAGCCACTCCCCGACCGTATCCTCGAAGAAAATTTGGGACAACTCCCCTTTCAGTTGTGATCCGATAGTGGTCAGGTCTTCCACCAGCGGTTCCGCCAGTAGATGAACGCGCTCGGCAAAAAAGACGCTACCGTAGCCGTGGCGGAGGTTATAGGGGCGGAGCCAACCCAGGACCTCCGGTTTTCGTTCTAATTCCCGTACCTGGGTCCGAATCCCTTCCAGGGATTGGACGAGAGCGGCCACGGACGCTCCCGGGTAGGAACAGTTGGGAGACATTTCTGAGTTCTGCGAATCGCAGCCCAGCAGGAGATCTGCCCTTCTAAACAGGTCATCTGAGAGAGATCCTCTTCGTCTGTCCCGCCAGAAAAGGAGGTCGGCGATGAGGGAGTGGAAGCCGACTGGGAGGAGTTCGCATAAGACGGCAAAGTGGTCGAAGCGCTGCCACCCCGTCAGCACAACGCCCTGGAAATAGGCGTTGTCCTTTTGAGTCTCCAACACCTCCCCCCAGCTCAGCTGGTTCTGGAGGTAGCGCTCCGGTTCTAGGAAGGTCTGGGAGGCCCCGTTAGCGCCCTTGAAAGCGGACCCAATCCAGAGTTGCGGGAAAACGGCGCCCAAGCGCTGAAAGAGATCCGGCGCAAGGGCACCCTGCCCGTAGATCAAGTCTTGATCGTATTTCCAGACGACCGGAGTTACTAATTTATCCAAACCGCGTTTTAGTATTAGCGATACATCAGCCTGCTGTAATGTATCGTACCTAAAGTTAAAATAAGCTAAACAATATTTTACAAAATTTATGAAAGAACAACAACCAAAAAATATTGTGAAAAAATATATTAATTGTAGAAGGACTTGGTAATATAAGAGAGTTTATCTTATAGTTTGCAAGGGCAAGAATACAAAACACAAGAGAATGTTCGACTGTACACTAAATTTAAGAACAAAATTTTGCTAGAAAAGTCGCACATGCGCAGTGTTTTTATGTTGTGCAAAAATAATCACCGTGCAAAAAAAGCAGCATTGAAAACAACGAAAGTCTCAGTTTTTGCAAGAAAAACTAACACTGCTTTAAAAATCGCTGCGCAGAAAAACTGGCAGAAAATGGCGGATTTTTGCAAAAAAAGTCGGACTAAGTTGTGTGTGCGCATGTGCGACTTTTACAGCAAAATTTTGGTCAAAAAATTAATGTACAGTCGGACATTGTTTTGTGTTAAAATATTCTTGTCAAGGGTAACCAGCGTTACCCAATGTAAAAAAATGGCGAACGAAAAAGCGACGTTTCCATTTTGGGCTTTTAGGGTTCATGCAATAGTAACTACTCAATATCTTAATAATACGGACAAAAATTTTATTATAATAAAATTTAATAAATAATTAATAAAATAAGGTATTAAAAAATAGCACACCATACCACATAAAAATTTGAGGCATTTTATGTTTGGTTTTCAGGTAGTTAGCAACTTTAGCTATGTAGGTGAGCATTAAATCTGCCTTCGATGATCTTTCGATAATATCTCGACAAGATTCACATTCTTCACCAACATAATAGGCCTCATCAGCACCGATATGAAATGATTGAATATTGGGATGAAGACGCATCACTTGATCTATCATTTTCTTCACAAGCTCCAGACTCTTTGGATTAGATGGACATATTACTTGGGGATATCTGTTAAAAAATGTTTTGCAACAATCAATAATTAGGCAAATAAATAATTTATTTTTCAACAATATTAAATATTGAATTAAAATTATTTTTTCGAGTAAATTTGTTTCTAATTTAAGCACTAATACAAAGAAAATCTCTAAAACAGTAAATAATTAGGATTCACAATAGAAATGTTGTAATTTTTTATCTAAAATTCATTCAAAATTTGTAGAACAGTTAAAATGCTATTCACATTTTACAAAAATAATTAAAGTTTTGCATTAAACACAAAAAAATTAGCCGCTTTAGCGAAGAAAGATGTTTTTTTCAGCAACTTTTTTAGCAACGGCTCCAAATTTTTAAACAAGTAAAAAATGCCACCAAATGAATTAAATAAAAACTGAACTGATTATCAAAAAAAACAACAACAAAACATTATCCTCGTTTTAGGCTTTGCAATAAAATAACAAATAATACCATTAAGTATGTTTTTCGATGACGGTTACCGCGATTTTATATTTTGGTATCTTACTGTAGACCTTCCAACTAACTAAATAATGTAAAGTCAGGTGGTTAATTAAGGGTATTTTTAGAGATTTTTCGCATCGATAAGTCACTGAAGCCAATGTTTTAAAGATGATAAAATAAATAATGTATAAGGAAATTTATACCTATGTATTTCTCTCACGGCGGAGAAATCTTTGTGTTTTAATACCCACTCCATATGTCCAAAAGTTTGAATTAGAGGAACCATCTGAAGTCCATTGCGTTTAGCAGCTGCTAACATAGCACTCACGTCTTTTTCGCTATAGGCATAGCCGTTTTTCAACACGTTTAGCTCACCGCTAAATAAACACTTTAAACAATTATTATTAATTATTTATATTGTTGTTCATGATTATTCATGGGTGAGCATGGAGGATGTGGAGCGAGGTAGGGTTCATCCCCCCTGGCCTCCAAATTTTAGACCCACACTCTATAAAAATCTAAAAGACCTCCTTTCTCATTTTTTTATTTTAAAACCCTAGCCGTCAACTGGAATTCTCAAATAGACCCCTTCCGTGACCCTTCTCAGCCAAATTTTGATATAAATCTAGGTCAAAATTAACTGTCACCGCAAACACAATTTTATAGGTAAAAAACTACTTTTGTGCACTTTTTATACACATAAATAGCATATTCTAGTGTATAAAATGATATATTTGGTGATACTAAAAAATAAGTTAATAATTTAAAACAACTTTGTTTGGAAACCGGAACTCCTCTGAATCTGGATCTAACCCTGTTATAAATTTTAAACTCGCCTACCCCTAGATCCCCTTCTAGCTAAAAAACGGTTTACCAGAAGTAGTCACTCTCCTAGCTTTCCCGTCTATGCTCATTTATACATAAGAATCTCTAAACTTAAACTTAGTTCCCTAATGTAGATCAAGCAAAACAAAAACTAAAAAAAATGTCAGAAGGAGAAAAAATTTACTCAACCCTATGAAAAGTTGCGCGCCGTTTTTGTGTGTTTTGTACAAAGACAAAATGCTTGTTCTCGAATAGTCCCGCAACGAAAAAAATAACATGAAAGACGGATAGGTACAATAGACCTGTGCACTGCCTGTAGGGTTTTATTAGGGGAATTCGAAAATGGGAAAGACACGGAAAAAGGCAAATTTTTAAAAACAAGGAAAGGAAGCAATAAAACGGGAAAGGCAAACAGGGGAGAAAAACGAAACAACAGAAAATAAGAAAAGAGAAAAAAGGACAAATAATCCAAATTTAAATATAGGTGCAAAATGGCTTTAAATTTGTTAAAATAGGCTAAAAACTGAAAAAAATTCGCGAAAATAGGTCAAAAATGATTACATTAATTTTTAGTACTTTTTTTATTTTGATGCGGCGGGGAGGGACCATTTCCAGACCGTAAACAGGTTTGAATATGTGTTTGTTTTATATTGTATTACGATTCTCTGCTAATTTATTGTTATTCCGCACCTCTGCCATTTTTTAACGTATTTAGTACTTTATCACAATACTTAATAGAATAATAACAACGAAACAAAACTGACCTGTAAGGAAACATGTCTTCCCACTCAATTAGCAAACCAGTTGCACCGGCTTTCTTAATTAGAGGTAGTATCATCTGGAAATAGCTTAAACGAGGAGGAGCTCCTTTGAAATCCAAGTGCACCAATCTTTCCGCGACCTCAACTTTAGACTGCTTAGCAACATATTCATTATTTTGAAAGTTCATATTTACGACTTTAGGATTATTGTTTGTGAGGACATTGTGATGGTGTTCTGAATAGTCCTCGACTAACTGGTATTTATCACCAAAATTTGAATACAGACCATCATTATCTTTCGTAGTTTGTTTTGCTTGTTTCGAAAAACTAACTTGAGATTTTTTGTTGTAATAGGCGGGCTTACGTCCAGTTTTCTGATTATAGTTTGAGCTTTCACTGTAATATTTCTCTTCGTTTTTTTGAAATGGTTCTCCCTGGTTAATGTTAGGGTCATTTATAGAATTTTTATTTTCATCTTGATATGGTAAATTACGGAAATTCTTCTTATAGCTTGAGATCTTTTTCAAAAAACGGTTACTAAAATGCTTATCAATTAGTGCATTGTCATGTGTTAAATCGAGAGTTTGGAGTGTTTTTCTAAAGTGATAAACAGAGTGATCAGATCTTTGTTCTTTACTGAAAGCATAATAAACCACTACAACAGTTAGCAGCGCTGACACAGCAGCCCCTCCTAGCACCTTGTACTTAAAGCGCTGCCTCATCCTAAAAACAGCGAATTTCTTAGGTACTTTATTATCAAGATTTTATGATATATGTAACAACAACAATAAAACAGGTGGAGTACACGATAGGAAATATTACAAAGTTCTCAAAATCCTATAAAGCAAAAATAACTATTAAAAAATACAAAATTAAGAAGATTCTTAATGTCGTAAAAGGTTGTATAAGTAACAATATATATAGTGGAGTTCACAAGAGCTCCAATTTTCGGAGCTTCAAAGCAACTCCTGAAGCTCCGACCTATTTTCGTACTATTTCTATGAATAATTAAAGAGTAATGCCATAAGTTATTTTGTCAAAAACATTGAAAACTAAATTTTTGCCAAAACTTATTTAAAAAAATATAAACGTAGTCCTAAAAGTGTGAATAGAACAGCTTAAAACATATTTCAAGCTTAACTAAGTTTAAATGATTTTTAAAGTTAATTAAAACAATTTATGCCGATTTAATGCTTCATGACAAATTTTAAGCTTAAATAAGCTTAAAATCGCTGATTTCTTTTCGCTTTAAACGGCTTTTGGAGCATGATATTTCCCTTTTTTTATTGAATTTATTAGTCCAAATACTTAACATTGCTTTTATTAGTTTTAATACAAAACTCAAAAAGAAAAAAACCAATGAAGAATACATAACTCAAAAAGAAAAAACTAATGAAGAATTATGAAAACAAATGAGTAACAGTAGAGTTTTCGGTTTTACAAAACATTTATATCCCAAGGCTTACGTTAAACGAGCGCTGGGCGGAACACAAATTTATTTTTAAATTGCATAACTGTTTTTGAACTTTTTTATTATAAATAAAAAAATTTGGAGTACCAGGTATGTAAAATCACATATAATTGCAAAAAATTTATTGTCTCTAATGCTGCATTACAAAAAATGCGACATTAAAGTAAAGCTGAAACCAATTGATGCGGTAGGGTGTTCGTTGCGGTATTTTAAAGAGAAAACGCACAAAAAATTAAGGATTTTGATAACACAATTTTTCATATGCAAATGAACTGGTTAAATGTTTTGGTACATTTTCTTTACTTAGTTTGGTTTGATGTAAAAAAACTTTTGTGACGCAACCAGTTGTCTTGCTAACAAGCGTTAGTTTAACACAATTGCAATGCTTAATGCTGTATTAACGCTTTTTTTTAAATCTTTGATTAATTAAACAAGCGACGCATAAAAACGCCGTTTTATTAAGTAAATACTTGGGAATGGGGGGTTGGGAGGGTTACCTCCCTACGAACTTTCTCCTAAACCACGAAAAGGATTGGGCTAAATGAGATATCATTGCAAAGCTTAAGTTTCAAGGAATGTCATAAAAGGGTTGAATTTTTCAAAAAATAAATAACAAGGACGTCTTCATGTTGGACAACGCATTTTCACCAAAAGGGAGGACCCTTCTCCTCAACCACACAACGGATTGGGCTAAATGAAGTATCATTGCCAAGCTTACAGTCTGGAGAATGTCATAAATGAGTTAAAATTTTGAAAAAATAACACGGACATCTTATATTGGACAACATATTTTTACCAAAGATGGAAGAACCTTCCTCCCCAACCACAGAAAAAATTAGGATAAATGAGATATTATGGGAAACCTTATAGTTCAGGGAGCATCATAAGGTGCTTGAAATTAGTAAAAAATTAACACGGACATCTTTATGCTGGATAACATATTTTCACCAAAAGAAAGAAAGACCCTTCACCCCAACTAAAATTAGAGTGGGTAACTGAGGTATCATTGTAAAGCTTACAGTCATGGAAATGGCATAAAGGGGTTGAGTTTTGAAAAAAAAAATTAGTAAATGAATATAAAAAAGGCGAGAAAAATTATTTGTCAGCCGTATGTATGGCTGACACCACAGGCTACTTGTCTATATATAAATAGACGTAATGTCTGTGTGTGTTGCCTAACTCCTCCCTAATCACCCAACGGATTAAGGTGAATGAGGTATCGTTGGAAAGCTTATACCCCAGGGAATGTTGTAAGGGGGTTGAAATTTTGAAACAACTTACATGGACATCTTTATACTAGACAACGCGTTTTCGCCAAAGGGGGACCCTTTGGATTTTGGAACTTAAAAATTTTTTTGACTCAGAATTGGCTCAAACTTATTGGAAAGAGTAATTAGGCAATGTAAAGCCAGAATATCATGCTTTTTGGAAAAAATGAACATAGAAATCTTTATACTGGACGTTTTTTTATTAAAGAAAGGAATTACCTTGCTCACCAACCACAAAAGGGATTGGGCTAAATGAGATATCATTGCAAAGCTTACGGTCCGGAGAATGTCATAAAGTTGAAATTTAGAAAAAAAATTTCATGGATATCTTTAGTTTGGAGGAAACATTTTCACAAAAAGGGGAACCTATGGATTTTGATAAGTGAAAATTTTTTTGTCTTTGAATTGGCTCGGACTTATTGATAGTACTTATCCAATGTAAAACCAAAATGTCATGTTTTTTGGCAAGATTATCATGGACATCTTAATGCTGGACGTTTTTTCACTAAAAAGAGGAACGACCTTCCACCCCAACCAGTAAAAGGATTGGGCTAAATGAGATATTATTGCAAAGCTTACAGACAGGGGAATGTCATAAAGGGGTTGAAATTTAAAAAAAAGCTGCATGGACATCTTTTGGTTGGACAACACATTTTCACAAAAACGGTGCCCATGGACTTTGAAAGTTGAAAAAAATTTTATCTTAAAATTGGCTCAAACTTATTGGTAAGAGTAATTTGCCAATGTGAAGCCAGAATATCATGTTTTTGGAAAAATGAACATGGACATCTTTATGCTGGACAACATTTTTTTTACTAAAAGGAGGAATGACCTTTCTCCTTAACAACCACAAAAAGGATTGTGCTAAATAAGATATCATTGCAAAGCTTGAATTTCAAGGAATGTCATAAAAGGGTTGAATTTTTCAAAAAATAAATAACAAGGACATCTTTATGATGGACAACGCTCAAAAAATAAATAACAAGGACATCTTTATGATGGACAACGCATTTTCACCAAAAGGGAGGACCCTTCTCCTCAACCACAAAACGGATTGGGCTAAATAAGGTATCATTGCAAAGCTTACAGTCTGGAGAATGTCATAAATGGGTTGAAATTTTAAAAAAATAACATGAACACCTTTATACTGGACAACATATTATTACCAAAGAAGGAAAGACCTTCCTCCCCAATCACCAAAAAGATTGGAGTAAAAGGGGTGCATTTTGAAAAAAAAGTAAATATAAAAAAAGGCCGGAAAAAATATTTGTCAGCCGTATGGCTGACACGGGCTACTTGTGGGTAAAAAGCGTTTCTTGTATTTTAACGATTTGGCGTCTTTAGATCCAAACGAACTTAGATCCAGAACAAAAACACGAACTTAGATCCAAAGACACGAACTTAGATCCAATTTTTCGTTTACGTTTTTTTACGTTATCAACTTTTAAAAATGATTTTAAATGTATTTTAAACGTTTTAAACATTGAGTTTTGCTTCTTACGTGTAAAATATGGGCTTGTTTGTTGCAAACAAACTGAAAAACTTTTTAATGTGTGTTGCGAGAGAATTAATGATGTGTTTTAAAGCCAAATGTCATAATATATTTTTATGTACAGCTATGTATAATAGACAAAGTATACTATATTTCTCAAACAATTTTAAATTTTAAGCAACAAATTTAAAACTACAAATCTCATCTCAATTCACAGGTAAGACATTGCATACATTGCAGATACCACTTCTTATAGCGATTCCCATAACTACCCACCCATAAGGCTCGGATAGTGAATTAGCGGTTGGCGATTCTGTTTTGAAAGGTGATAATAATCCTTGGCGGCGCCGAAATCTCGTGCCATATTTCGTAAATTGATAATTGTTAAATTAGTCAATCACCATAAAAATCAAAACTAGCAGCCGCACATTGTAATAAATGGCGACGATTTGACCCTCTATTTGGTGAAAACTTTCTTGGACATCCGTTTGTTCTTTAATCCATCCGCTAATTCACTAATCCCTAATTGCTCACATCCTGGATTTCCAACGGATGTTGTAAAACATCTATATATATATGCATGCTGTTTTGTACAAAACAAGCTCCTATGTCCCAGACCGCTCGACCATAAATTGGCGCCGCCGTCCCCTGCCCACTCACAAAATTAATTCTTTTGTAATGCCGCATAACTTTGCAAACGAAGAATATTAAAGATTTTATCGAATATTAAATCGATCACTGTTATGTTTACAATGAATAGGCAAAAGTGTACATTTAAAATTACTAAAGCACATTTAAAATAAAGTCATTTAAAATAATAATGTAATTATTATGATATTTAGCTTTAAATCAATTGATTAATTGACTAATAACACATATATTTGTGTTTTAAAAAGAGGTTTTGTCGATTTAAATTTTTAATTTACTCATAATACACATGATATAAGTCTTCACACACGAATCTTTTTGAGTAAATGTTTTGTTTGCAATAAACAAACACATATTTTACACGTAAGAAGCAAAACTCAATGTTTAAAACGTTTAAAACAGATTTAAAATCATTTTTTTAAAGTTGATAACGTAAAAGAAAAACGTAAACGAAAATTTGGATCTAAGTTCGGGTCTTTGGATCTAAGTTCGTGTTTTTGTTCTGGATCTAAGTTCGTGTTACCATTTTAACCCCCCCCTACTCCGGACCAACTTTCCTATGTATAGTTCGACCTCCTGCCTTTCTAGGAGTGGACGTCGGCCCAGGGTGTTTAAGTTTAAAATCTATATAAAGGTTCAATTTCCGAAGCAAACATTTTTACCAATCAATTTCTACGATTTTGGTAAAAATCGTACATTGCTTCTTTCCCTCTGTTTTTTAAGCGACCGAAAAGGATTTTGAAAAGCACTCATTTAGTTACACTGTAAAAAATTGACTTAAATTTTTTTGCAATATTCTGCCGTAGCGACGATAATCTTTATAAGTTTTATTTACCTGTTTAAAAGATGATTAAAACAAAAAAGTGAGGTTTTTGTTGAAAATTAAGGGAACAACGTGTTATTTTTGTTGCAAATATGACCTAGTAAAACAAGCCATACTCTATATTTTACAAAAAAATGAGTTTTAACACAATTGCATCATTATAAACTGATTTCAAAATTTGAGTCTTCTGATAAACTTCAACGCCCTCAAAACTTAATAAAGATTAAGCAAGGAAATAATTGTATTGTACAAACATTAAGCTTTTGAAAAGTAACTTAAGACAATGGCCAAATGTTTTAAGTGCTTTAGGACACCCAACGGCACAAGAGCAAGACAAATAATTACAGATCACTCTTAAAAGCGCAAACGATTTGAAATAACAGAAGAAGGTACTATAACAGTGCGATGCGACACTTATAAAGAGTTTAGCATTTTTAAAAATATAATTTGAACTTTTTTATTAAATCTTTGTATATTAAGATTATTACAAACATTAACACAATATTAAAATATTAATTTAGATATAAAAACAAAATGGCAAGTTCTACTTAGTGATGGTTCGTGGAGAGTAAAAACATAAGCAAAATCAAAAGCATAAAAAGTATAGATTTTGTCCTATTCTCTCATAACTTTAGACTTAGAAATGTTTCTACTCCGTATCTGTGGCTTAAACCATTCAAAACAGAAGGAATTCCAAGAGTGAGCCCTTAAATAAGTAATTTTAAGCTTAATTAATCTTAACACTTGTTTTATTATTTCGTGCGCAAATATTTTTAGCGTTTTATTACAATTTTTGGAGAAAAAAAATAGTTTACGATAAGTTTGGACACAATCTTTGGTACTACTTTTTATTTAATCGTAAAATTACACAAAAATTGTCGAACTTCTGGAGCACCACTTCGGAATGCCGAACTGACTTAGACACTTATAAAAAATTAATTAAGATTTTGGGTGTTAAGGAAAATACAAAACTGTGAAAAAAGGTCATTATGCACTGTTAAATGTATGAAAACTATAAACTGAGTTCTATGTAACAGAATTTAAATCCCTAGGAATCTCAGATCACCTCTTTTTCGGCCAAACATATGCAATGCAACTTGAAAAATCGCCCTTTTTCTTGCTTAGAACCTTAAAACTCTACACTCAGGGGCCTATTTCATAAAAATCTTTGTAATTGTAAATAAATGAACACATGTAAATTGCCCTTATTTTATTAATTAAAAAATATGTAAGTAGAGGCTGGTTCATACTTATGTAAAAACGTCCTTTGGACTGACAAACACAGCGTATAACGTATGTAAAAACGTCCTTTGGACAAAGTCCAAAGGACGTTTTTACGTAAGTATGAACCAGCCTTAACTGTGGAATTTACAGAATTTAAAACTTTGTAATTGGAACGCAATTTAATAAATATACTTTTTAATTAAAAATACAAAAGAAAAATGAGTTTATTAATTTACAATTACAATCAATTATATGAAATAGGCCCTTGGATTTTAACGAATGAAATGTTATTAAAAACCCGGCCGCCACAAAAGTCTGTCTACATTAGTGATTTTCCTTAGAGTTCCGGAGCGAAAGTTCAGTTTTTGGAGCTCCGGAGGACCAGCTCCTGAAGATATACCCTATTTTTGTACTGTTTATAAATACAGAGTAATGTCATAATTTATTTTGTCAAAAAATTGTTAAAAAATAATTTTTTTTTTAAATTTATTAAAATCAATGAAAATAGTCCTAAATATATAAGTAATATAATATAGAACACATTTTAAAATTTAAATAAGCTTTAAATCGCTAATTTATGAGGCGGAGCTACAGAGCTCCCTCCGCTTTACATGGCCGGAGCTCCGGGGCATAATATTAAAAAATAGGAACATTACTAGTCTATACGGTCAATCTTGTGGCTACATAACAGATGTTTTAAATTGTACCGCTAATTTGATTTAACTATAAAGTTTGTACAAAAATGATGCGAACTGGAAAAAAATTATGCGAGCATATTTTACTAAGACTTATACATCAAATACAGCTTCTCGTCGTTAATACGGCAAAATAAATCACTGTCATAAAAAAATACACGTGACTGTGACTCAGTCTGTAGTTAACAGGGTCCTGATTTAAATTTAAAATAACTCACAGGCACACATATTTTATACGAACTCTGGCTCATTTGCAGTAGTAACAACGTTCTGTATAAATGAACGCACTGATCAAGCTAAATTGTTCAGTTAAATTTTTTCCAGTCTACATCATTTCTGATCATTTTTTAAGACAAGGAGTAATAAATATGCATATTTTAAACTTTTGTCGATATCTTGTAGTACTAATATTTTTTAAGAATAAGAGATGCGTTTCAAAAAGTTTTAAAATTAATATTTTACAATAAAAATAAAGTAATTAGTTTTTTCAAAGTTTTATGAAACATGATAATAATGAAGAGTCATAAAAACTTCGATCATAGTTTTGTTTTTGATTTGAATTTCTAATTTCAATTAAGGAAATCAAAACAATGTTAGCCATTTCACTGTCAACTTTCAAAAGTTCAGTATATTTCTCTTTCAAGTTTACTTAGCTATTTTATTAAAATCAATATTTTGAAGAGCTAATAAAAATTAGTATCTAATATTAAATTAAATTGATATTTAATGGGTGGTATTTAAAGCTAAACAGTTTTGAATATTATATGTGCATACAATTTTAGAGCAGTGCATACGATAGTTGCTTGTATATTGCTATTGTTTGGAAAAATAAACAAAATAAATAAACAAATAAAATATTTATAACTCATCATAGTGTTATTATCACGAAGATTTCAAAACAGTATAACATAATGTGTTGGGAAAAAAATATTTAAAATGCTTCAGAATAATTATTTTAAATATCGTTAGGTGTCTTTTAATTTTTTTTAAATAATAAGAATATGCAGCTATCGAGGCTAATTTTAAACGTTTACACATTTCCAGAGTGAGAAAACACAAATCTTTTCTTGAAAAATTTAATTTTCACAGACTAAAATCAAGAACGATATTCTTGCCATAGAACGTTTAGTTTTACGAAATCTGTAAAAGTAAAACATGTATGAAGTCGAAAACTTAGAATTTAAATAAACATTTTAAAAAACCATGCACTGGTCTTCATTAAGATTATATTTTCTTTAAAAAAACTTTTTTTCTTAGAGTCTAACATAAGGCCTGTGCCAGCATTTAGCAAATTGGGGCCACATTAGAAACTTGTTAAAATAATTACTGTATTGTAAAAAATCTATCGTCCTCAGACTCAGCTGGGCCAACCAAAGCACGAAAAAAATTCTATAAATGGCGTTCCAGAACAAATTTTCAAAGCTTTAGCAACTTAGAAAGAGTACAGGCATAATAAATAACGATAGGAATTCCTGTTCACCTGGCGCAGATCCCTTCTGAAACCATGCTGATTTATAATATAAAAAAACAGAGACGCCAGTTTTCAAATAAACACATTTCCCATTTCAGTTAACTAAATCTTATGATTTTAATACATTGCAAAAAAAGCTTTTTTTTAAAATGATAATTTAATGCATTTACAAAATCAGAAGTTTATTATTTTAAAAAAATATAAATTTTTCATTGGAATAATAAAAATTATTGAATGTAACTGCAACAGTTTTATTGACCGCATTTAAAATATTATAAAAACTCCGTTTACAACACAGTATTTAGTTTTAACTTCATAATAATACAAATAATAATGTCCCTAAACGAAATTTATAATAAATTATTTTTGACAAACCGTGGCGTAGTCAGGATTCGGTTTGTGGAAAATGTTGGTGGGCATATAAGATGTTAATACTTATGAATCATTTTCTATTTGGGTAATTTTTCAACAGATACTATTCTCTGGAAGCAATTATTCTCTGCCATTTTCTGCTAAAGCTTCCCTACTGAAAGCTAAAAAAACACCATGCAACATGTATTTTTTCTAGAAACATTTTGCCTCGCCGGATTTTAGTGGAGTCTTCACTACGCTACTGTTTGTAAACATTAATAACATAAACTGTTTGTAAACGTAATAACAAAAAAACGATAATAACCGGTAATTTAATTATATCACTATAAAATGTCCCGTACTAGTGTTAGACCACCTAATATACGTCGAAAATCGTTAGGAGATTACAGAGAGATAGAATAATAATATTACGATTAAAAATCAATTTGGAGGGATGCGGACGATTGTTTTCCTCCAGATCCTTGACTCTTTTTTGATAGTACCGGATTTGACGGAAGAGGAGCCAACACATGTATCTGTTTACCTTCGGTCCGCACATAAATTCTTAAAGGCATCACTGTGTGTTTGGCCGCCGCATCGGCAATTTTAGATTTGCATAGTTTGAAAACGGAAGGCAGAGGGAGATATCCAGTACACTGTGGTATCACTGTGAAACTCACTCGACCAAGTCCGCTTTCTTTCACCGATATCACTAAAAACAAACATAAAATACATTTTGAATCCTCGCTCGTTACACTATGACACAATAAGTCAAAATTCTTTTTGTAAACTGGAACTCTTTTTATCTACTAACACAAATATTATAAACGTTATGAGTCAGGAATTTCATGCCTGAAGACAGCAGCAAGTCGGAAGAATCTTCCCTTTTCTAAATGGTTTTTTAAGTAATTTCCCCGTTTTCCGTTTTGGCCCTTTTTAAAATTAACACTTCAAGACACCTAGGACCTAGTTATGTAGTATAGACGCCGGTTGCTTAAATTTTTGCAGCACAGCTAAAGCATTTTAAGGTAGAACACCAGTTTGATTTTGACGGCAGATCTTTTCTAATTAATTTTTACTAACGTAATTTGACCTGCTTATTCAATCTTTGAAATTCATTTTTCTTAAAAATTGCTATCGTCCACAATCATTATAAATGACACGAATAAATAAAATTCATTACCAAAAATATTCTATTTTTTTCATTTTTGCTTTAGCGTATCTTGAATAATGAACACTTTTTTTAATTAAAAAGTTAAAAATTAAAAAAAATTTTCGACGTTAAAAATATTCCCTGCAGGAGACTCAAACCTACGGGTCCGAGGATATAAGTCCGACTCTCTAACCACTCAGCTACTAGCCCATCTGAAGCTTTTTCCTGAAAAGCTGTTTTTAAACAAACGTTTCGAAATGTAGATTCTCGGTATCAAATCAAAAAACTTTAAATGAAAATTAACAAATTTGATTCGTTCAGATTTTAATAAAAGTTTAGAAATAGTTGGACACAAGTCTAATCAATAGTTTGAATTGTATTTGATTATAAAACTAATTAAGAATTCTTTAAACTGATTTTTCTTTTAAAAACATAGATTTTTTTTAATTATCTTAAAATTTTGAATTACGTTTGACTCCAAACCACATCTAAAAGATGCCCCCTATTTTTCGTTAACTTTTTATAAAAACTTTTTTTTTTAAACTGTTTTTTTTTAAAACTGAGCAGACCTGTGCACGGTCTGGAAATGCCCCCCCGTTTTATTGGAGGATTTGCCCCCCGTTTTATTGCCCCCCGCCCCCGCCCCGCCAAAAAATGAAAAAGTACCCTAAAATTATGACGCCATTTTTGACCTATGATGACGCCATCATCGCAAAATTTTTGCAGTTTTTAGCCTATTTCAATGTATTTTAAGCCATTTTAGACTTATTTTTACCTTATTTTCGCTTTTTTTTGTCCCTTTTTTCCCTTTTCCCTTCTTTTTTTCTCTTTTTTTTTCTTTCCCCCCTGCTTGCCCCCCCCGTTTCAAAAAAGTTACCCCCCCCATTTTGGAATTGCCCCCCCGTTCTAACCCCCGGGGGGCAGTGCACAGGTCTGAACTGAGCGAATCAAATTAATTAAATGGCCAAAAACTATTTTGTTTGAGCTTTAAATTCATCAAACTACATCTTGAAATAGAACAACCGGTACAACGATGAAATTATAACAGTTGGATACATCATAATCCGAGCTTTCGATCGCACTTTACTTTTGTCGGACAAAAATTAATATCTAAGTTGATATCTAACTTTTAGTAAAAATCGTCATAACTGTGATGTTCTTACCTTAAGCGGATCAAAATAGTCAAAAATTTTATTATAATCAAAAATTTTATTCCCAAAAGAATGTTTGTTAAAAAAAGGAAAAATATTTATTTTTACTAACAAAATAATACAACAATGGACAAGGGTTTTATTTAGGCGGGCAGGTAACAGGAAATTTGAAGTCACCGAAAATTTTTTTGACAGTTAAAACTCCGAAAGTAAAAATAGAGAAAAACACCCCTTGGAACCCCCACACCAAGCGAAGATAGTCGCTATTTAATTAATTTCCAGAATTTTCTTACAAAAAATGCAATGTATTTTCAGTGGAATGGTCCTTTAGAAATAAATCGCATCTAGTGAAGTGATTATATTAAAAAATAGGGAAACAACTTTTCTTATGTTCATCCGTGGCTACAAATAGATTGTATATTACACAAAAAATCTTGATTTCTGAGAATAGTAACCATAGATGACAAGGGGGCGGGGGGGCCCACCACCCCCCCCCTAGCCTCGAAATCCCCCCCCTAGAAAAAAATCCAGGGCCCCCTCCCCCCATATTTTCGAATTTTTTACCCCTGAGCCCCCTCTAGATTTTGAAATCTTACCCCCTCCCCTCCCGAGAAAATTTTAAGTACTTTTTTTATACTTAATTTTCTTCCAAAAACGTGAATTTTTAACACAAATTCATGTTTTTATACCCTTTTTATACCTCAATATCGCTTTTTATTCAATAAAATGTAGTATTATCAAAGGTGGATAATCTAATAAAGGTATGTCACAGGGGTCTGTAGCAGCGTGCATCATAAAATCCAATTCGGGCCGCATGTCCGGCCAAAAGCCGCACGTCCGGCCAAAAGCCGCACGTCCGGCCAAAAGCCGCACGTCCGGCCAAAAGCCGCACGTCCGGCCAAAAGCCGCACGTCCGGCCAAAAGCCGCACGTCCGGCCCAAAACGTCCGGCCCAAAAACCGCACGTCCCGGCCAAAAGCCGCACTTCCGGCCCAAAAAGCCCGCGTCCGGCCCGAAAAGCCGCATGTCCGGCCAAAAGCCGCACGTCCGGCCACAAGTCCGGCACGTCCGGCCAAAAGCCGCACGTCCGGCCAAAAGCCGCACGTCAGGCCACAAGGGAGTTAATTTTGCTGCGGCTTTTGGCCGGACATGCGGCTTTTGGCCGGACATGCGGCCTTCCGGCCTGACGTGCGGCTTTTGGCCGGACGTGCGGCTTTTGGCCGGACGTGCGGCTTTTGGCCGGACGTGCGGCTTTTGGCCGGACGTGCGGCTTTTGGCCGGACGTGCGGCTTTTGGCCGGACATGCGGCTTTTGGCCGGACGTGCGGCTTTTGGCCGGACGTGCGGCTTTTGGCCGGACATGCGGCCCGAATTGGATTTTATGATGCACGCTGCTACAGACCGCTGTGACATACCTTTATTAGATTATCCACCTTTGGTATTATCTTATAAAAAAACTATTATTAAACATTTAATGGTTTAAAAGTATTTTGCTTCGGAAATTGGACCCCACCTGACCTCCCTCTAGGTTTCAAAATCTTCCACCCCGGGTCGACCCCCCTAGAAAGCTAGGGGGGTTCGACCCCCCCAGGACCCCCCTCCTAGATTTTGAAATGTCATTTACCCGGGGTAAACACCCCCCTAGCCTTTTGACCGTGATCATCTATGATAATAATCACGGTTGGTGGCTCCTCTTTTTTTGAATTTTAGAAAGAGATTAAACGAACCCGTGAAACCGATTTGAAATCTAGTTGGTGGGAGGGGGTTAGGAAATTTCAAGGTTCCAAATAAAACATTGTTTTTAAATGTTTTAATTTATTTTTTATAGGACTTTGACGAAAGTAGAAGCGAAAATAACTAGGCGCTGAAAAATTTAGACAGCCAAATTTATTGAAAAATTTGGCTGATACAGGAATTGAACCCGTAACATCCAAAGTCGACTCTGGAGTTGCTTTCCATTATACCATAGGCCGGACAAGAAATGGAAAAGATAATCGCCTTTTAATACTAAGTTATATGACCAAACTATGGTATTTATTTAAGTACAAAGTATAATGTTTGAAATAAAAAATCGTGTTTACGTTAGTTATAAGTTTAAAATTATACCCAAAATTTGTTTAAAAAGGGGAGGGGCGAAAAGTCTATTCAAAAATTCTGAAGGGGAGGGGGGGAATAAAAAATCTGGGAGAGGCGAAATTAATTTTTTCTCTATAAAGAAAGAGTTGGTGTGGTGTTTAAAATTTTTAAGCTCGTGGGGGTGCCCCATATGGGGTCTGGACTGGACGAGTGAACCCCGAACCCGAAAGTAAATTATGAAACCCCCATCAAAAAATTAAGGGTATTGCCCTACCCCTTTCTTTTAGTCGTCTAAGAGGTATACCCAAAGCGGAACAACTTGCAAAAACTACATTTTATTTAGCAGAATACCTTTGAATTTTTCCGGTATCAGCCACTGTTGAGAACTGGCTTTTAAGCTGATTTCCAGATTCTCCGCTCTCCTCTCAGGCTTGAGAGAGCGAAGGCAAATGACGAGGTCACATTCTGATTCTGCCCTGCAGAGCACCGGTTTCGAAGAGATTTGACAGCAGATCTCGTAGTCGGCCTTAAAAACAAAATATTCTACAAAATCCCACTTTTTCGTGCGGCAGTGCAGGGACGTAACCAGGGGGAGCAGAGCAGGAGAAGCGGCCGCCCCCCCCCCCGAAATGGTCGGACGGGACGGGGGGAAAATAAGGATAGTAGTTGGGCGGGGTGGGGGCTGCCTCCCCCCAAAAAATGGTCGCCAGATAGTAAAATTTGGGGGTTTTCAGAGACCAAAAATTCAAAATTTTCTAGCATGTCGCTAATCGCTCGGCGCCAACCTCTATAATAGTTTTGGTACCACAATTGACCCAAAAAAAAAAAAAATTTCCGCTTCGCTTCGCTCAGCGGTCAAGTTCTATACTATGCGTATGCATATTTCTCGCCATTTATCTTACTTAATGTTATTGAAAAAAGCACAATAATTTTAATAAACAATAAGTACTACACATAAAGCAAAACAAAATTTCCAGCCGCCTTAAACAATGGCTTGGTATTTTTTTTCAATATAGGTACCCTTAAAAAGATAGATTTAGGTACTGCTTACGTTTATCCCTGCTTTTTTAACCTTTTAAAAAATTATGGAGGGGGCTCCGCTCCGCCCCGCCCGCCCGAAATTTTTTTCTGTACTGAAATCCGCCCCCCTCCCAAATAAAACCCTGGGTACGTCCCTGCGGCAGTGGTATATAAAACTGGGCGAGCAGACAGGGTTGGGTTAGTTATCTAAATATAAGTAATGTGCGTCTACTTGGGGTCTTTGATGTTTGCACAATTAACAAATTTGAACAAAATAATTAAATAAAAATATATCGCTCCCTTGAGTATAGAAACGGCCGTTAGGGGGTGGTGGCCCTTCCTTTTTCATACACATCGTATATTTACCCACCACTCCTTCTTCAACATTATTATAGTCCCCCATAGCATAGGTGGGTAGCCTCTCGAATTTTGGGTGGGTATAGGGACGTAACCATGGGGGGCGGGGGGGGGGGCGGCCGCCCCCTCCCCGAAATGGTCGCCAGATAGTAAAATTTGGGAGTTTTCAGAGGCTAAAAGTTCAAAATTTTCTAGCGCCTCGCTAATCGCTCGGCGCCAAACTATAAACTAATTTTAGTACCACAATTGACCCCCAAAAACCAAAAATTTTTTCCGCTTCGCTTCGCTCAGCGGTCACTTTCTATAGTATACATACATATATATCGCTATTTATCTTGCCTAATGTTAATGTTATTTCAAAGTTAGTACAATATTTTTTATAAGATATAAGCACCACACAAAAAGCAAAACAAACAATCATATTGGTTGATTTATGTACCTATCCTCTCCTAAATTTTCCAGCCGCCTATAGCATTGGCTCGGATTTTTTTCATATAGGTAGGTAAAGGGGATTTTTTTCATATAGGTAGGTAAAGGTAGGTACCCTAAAAACATGGAGTCGGAATGCTGCTTATGTGGTTTTGGTTTACAGTGTGGGTGTAGCCAAAGGGTCTGAAAGGTCTTTAAATTACTTTTTTGTGAAATCCAGACTCTGCCAATGTGTGCTAATGTAATTTTTAATTAAGAAAACACGTTTACGTTTTTACCGCTAAAAACATTAGATAATAGATTATTGGGCCAAAAACAGTGTATTATACAGCTTTATCACGTTTAACTCTGCTTTTTTTAACGTTTTAAAAAACTAAAGGGAGGGCTTCCCCCTCTCAAAATTTCGGGGGAGGGGGTCGGAGCCCCCTACCCCGAACATTCAGAGCTTTGAATTGTTGTCCTTTGCCAGTAACCAGGGTTTCGTTCAACCCTGGTTCGTTCCGTCTGGCACGCTCCTCGCCTTGCTCACCCCCTCTTCCCACTGTCGGAGGAGATCAGGAACCACTGCGGGGTTCGCCCAAAGGTCTTCTGGTCCCAAAGTCGTATTAATGTGTGTGCAGTGGCGTGCCCAGGGGGGGGGGGGGGGGCGGGGGGGCGGCCCCCCCCCCCCCCCCGAAATCCGGCGAAGCCGGATTTTTTTGTAAAGAGGGATCCTTACGTTTTTTAAATTTTGGGAGAGAAAAATTTTTTTGTTTAATATTAATACAGAAACTTTCCTGATGCCTTCCAAAAGCATATTAATAGTCAAAAAACCAAAATTTCCCCGCTACGCGGGTAGTTTAAATTGACAATTTATCTTAGTTTTTCGATTTCAAATCGATTATCTCGTTCAGTAGTTGAGGCATACATGTTTAATAAAACTACTATAACCCCTATTATCCTTTTATTAACGTTTAAACACATGTTTTAAATGTATAGGTATAAAAAAACCTTAAAAATTGTAATAAGTATCATCCGGAATTAAAATTTCTATTGTATTTTAGCACCTTAAATTCAAAATTTTTTCCCCCGGGGGGCATTCTGCCCTGCCCTCCCTGACAAGGGGCTCTGTCTCTTGACCCCGCTGGGGGGCTCTCGCCACCCCATACCCCCCATATCTGGGGGGCTACCGCTCCCCAGACCCCCTTCAGGGTTAGTATTTACCCCCCCCCCCCAGACCGCCCCCCGAAATGAAATCCTGGGCACGCCACTGTGTGTGTGGATGTGAAAAGATGTTGTGTTGTGTTTATTTGTGTTTCACATAGCGGGATGGTGTCAACAGAGCGGCTTCCACGCAGCGACACTGCCCAGATCCAGAAATGGAAATGGTCAACAGCTCTACCTCTTTTCCAGTCAATTGGGCGATTTCCGCCACTGCTGACTGCCAATGCGATGCGACATAGCGGGCAGTTTGGTGATGTGTATTGTGTGGGATTGATTTTGTGTAGGTAGGAGTATAGGAAAGGAGATTTTCCCGCCCTAAGTTGGGCAAGGGTTCTACTGACCCCTCGATGAAGATTTTCTTCCTTGTTGCTTATTGCTGGTGCTTTTGTTTGAAGTATTGGGTTTATTGGGTTGATGTGATTTGCGACTGTATTTGTGTGGATTTGTTGTTTTAGTGCTTTGTAAGTTTTGTTGTGTATGTCTGTTGGAATGTTTGTTGTGTAGTTGTTGTTGTGAAATATTGTTTGCTTTTTGAGCCTACTGGATGCAGGTTGTTGTGTTAAGTGGTTGAGTGGATTGTTTGTGTACATTGCTGCCAATTTTGCTTGTTTTGCGTGGAGTTGAATCTGAATTTGTGTTGCTATTGGGAGGACTTTAGCCTCTGTGTGTATGATGTGTGTGTTTGTGTCTGTGGTGTGCCCTGTTGTGACCATGAGAGCAGTGTTTTGTATTGTTTGCAGTTTGTTAATTTGTGTTTGATGTTGTGGGGCCCCAGACTGTGCTGGCATACTTGATTATTGGTCGAGTGATTGCCTTGTATGTGTGATGTGAGTGTGTCTTTTGGTTTACCCAACGATGTTGCTGTGAGTGCATTAATGATTTTGAGTGTTTTGCGGGCTTTGCTGTGTGTGTTTGCGATGTGTGTGTTGAATGTAAGCTTGGGGTCAAAAGTGAGCCCCAAGATTTTTGGGTTTTTAGTTGTGATGAGTGTTGTGTTGTTTATTTGTAGTGATAGTTGTGTGTTGCACTCTGCAGGGTCTGGTGTAAATAGCGTGGATGTTGTTTTGCTTGCATTTAGTGTGAGTTGGTTGTCTGTCCATGTTTGTATTGTGTGTAGGTATGGTTGTATTTGTTCTTGTGCTATGTGGTGGTTTGGGTGTGATGCGTATATTGTGATGTCGTCTGCATATGTTATGATGTGTACGTTTGGTGATGGTGCTGGAATGTCTGCAATGTACATGTTGAACAGTGTGGGTGATAGACAGGAACAGGAGCCTTGTGGGACTCCTGTTTTAATGAGTTTTTGTTTTGATTTGTGATTGTTGTATCATGTGGTGTATGCTTTACGACCTTTGATGTAGTTGTTTGTGAATTTTGTGATTGTTGTTGGTATTTGTGTTTGTGCAAGTTTGTGTATGAGTGTGTGGTGATTGACAGTGTCGAATGCTTTGGACATGTCCAGTGCTACGACAACTGTGCGGTGTGGTGGTTTTGGTGTGTTGAAACCTGCTGCTATGTGAGTGTAAAGTGTTTGTAATGCTGTGTATGTGGAGTGTTGTTTTTTGAAGCCGTGTTGGTATGTTATGTTTGGTATGTTGCTTGTGATGTATGAGAGTATGATTTTTTTGAAAGTTTTTGCGAGTGTGGATATAATTGAATTCGGAAATTGAGGCTTGAATTCGTCTGTTTTGTCGCTAAAGGCCGTGATTTCCGTTGGACACAGGGATGTGAAATCAAGGGGATAAAAGAACAGTAGCGCCCATTTTCCTTAATAATCTTTCAGTTTAATATTTTTAAACTGGCTATCCATCGAGGGAAAAAAGGAAAATTTTAAAACATAGGTGGATTTTTTTAAACAGTGATGCTGAAAAAAAGGTGCAAAAAACAAGCAAAAAATGAAAACACGCAAAAATAGGCCTAAACTGGGTAAAATTTAGCAAAAATATGTGAAAAATGGCAAATATATTTGTTTAGCTTTTTTAATGTCTTGGAGGGGAGGAACTCATCACGGAACCATTCCCATGAAAAACGAATGCCCCCACTGCAGTGGCAAACCCCACGACGTCAAACACCTTTTTGCACGCCCTCAAAAACCAACAACTCTCAAATTAGAAGATCTATGGGAAAGAACAGTGGATGCGGCCAGGTTTCTCGAGGTAATAATTAATTCTCCGGCAATGACAAACAAACAAATAAAAATGTTTAATCATGTTCTCTTTGTCCTTTTTTTTGACACTCACACCGATCAAATCATCGCATCTTTTACCGTACTTACTGGTGAAAAAAAGAAAGACAAGTCGTCAGTATAGGTCATAGTCTCTGTGTCACGGGCATTTTTTATGAAATAATTTAAACTAATAAGTGAAGTGACTGCAACTTCTGAATCTCCACTGCTTGCTTTTGGTTTTGGAAACTTCCAAACAAATTGGTGTTTTCCTTCTGGCTCCAAAGTCTATAACATGACAATCCGAATCATTAACTTGAAATCAAGAAAATATTAGGAATTTTAACTTTTTAAAAACATTTTGTTTTCCTTACGTTTTCGCCCAATCATGCCAAAAGAATAAGATTTTCGTGATTAAAATTGAAAGTATAATATAACAAACTTAATTTTTGCTAATTATAATAATTATAATTCTCTGCTTAAGGTCTCTCCGGACAGTTTTTATTGCAGAGCGTTCAGTAGTAAACCAATTGCAATAAAGAGCAAAAATTACCCATTTTTATTTACACACAATTTACTTTTGAATTATTATACTTATAGAGTATAATAATATTTTAAGATATTCAAATGACGAAAATTTGACTAATTGGCGAAAAGAGGGCAACAAATCAGGATTACAATAATGAGATTTTTTGAATTTATGTTAAATAAATTTTTAAAATTGTAAAAAAATTAAAAAAAACATTATCAAAATTTAAAAAAAAAATGTGGCCAAATATGGTTTATGTGGGAATCGATCTCGGGACGGGACCTTCGAAATTTTGGAAAAATTAACCCCCATTTTTCACGGAAAAATGTATATTAAACCATAAATACAACAGTATTCAATTTAATTTTTACGTAAGTGAAAAAGGGTAACGGTGTCTCTCTATTGGAAGTATTTTTTTTAATAAATAGTGTGCAGTAAATATTTTTAAGGGTTTTAAAAAAATTCTTTGCAATTTGATTTTTAATAACAATTATTTCAATTACTTACAATAATATAATGAATATTTACTTTATAATCGTGATATTTCTGCCTTTTTAACACTCATATAAATTTTTTAGTGAAATATTATTGTATTTCACGAGATCTCGTATGCCAAAAATCGCGATTTTCCATACTTAAGAAAACTGTCCGGAGAGACCTTAATCAGTGAGGGTGCGTCAAATTTTTTTTCATTTTTTTGGTTGATTTGACATGGAATGACTCTAATACAAAGGTTAGCTTCTGCAATTGTTTGCCTTTGTATTTAATTTTAGGCCGAGGATTTGAAAATTTCCTCAAATACTCCCTTTTTAGGTCACAGTAAATTTTAAGTGTCGTTTCGTAATGTTCTCTTGCCAGCTAACCTTAACTCTTAAGAAAATTCATTTCTATACAGCTCTATTTTTTTAAACGTATACTTTTTAAACAGAATAATTAGATTTTAGTTTTATTCGGCGTCGTTTCTTTAACGTAAATAATAAATCCACTAGATAAAGGGTTAAAATAAACAACGAAATATCAAAAGATAGGGCATAGTAGGATCAAAAATATATAATATACCGAAAAATGTGCAACTCCTATAATAAAAAAGTACAGAAAAGGTGGCCTTTATAATGAGCCTCTCCATTTAAATGACACTCTCCACTATAATGACATAGTAGCCATTTTAATTCGGCGAGTTAAAATGGAGAGGAAGCTATTATAATAGCCATTTATTGACTTAATTTCACTTCATATATACTCACAAGTCTAATACTGTCCGGGCCGCACGAGTTTTTGCGTGTTGGACAGTATTAAACCAACACGGGGAAACTCGTGCGGCCCGGACAGTATTACACTTGTGAGTATATATGAAGTGAAATTAAGTCAATAAATGGCTATTATAATAGCTTCCTCTCCATTTTAACTCGCCCAATTAAAATGGCTACTATGCCATTATAGTGGAGAGTGTCATTTAAATGGAGAGGCTCATTATAAAGGCCACCTTTTCTGTACTTTTTTATATAGGAGTTGCACATTTTTCGGTATATTATATATTTTTGGTAGGATTAGGATACTATTCTTTGTTGTTTTTTTAGCGATACTGGGAAAATTTTGACAAAAAGGTTTTCGTTTGAGCTCTTACAATTTTTAAACGCGCTACAATCAACATGCAAATATCTCGCGTTAAGGTCCTTGAACTTTTGGCTATACCTCCTAAAAATTTTTTTTTCAAAAATTTTAGGGTGTTAGCTCCAAAACCCCCAAATTTAGAGGGAATTTTTGTAATACTGTCTTGTTTATACTCATATTAAAGCTTTCGACACGTTGATCTCAAAAATATAAATTTTAACTTAATTTACCCAATGGTTACCATTTCACAACCCATAATGTACCCCCAAAAATTTTTGGCGGTACATTATGGGTTGTAAAAATAGTAATTGAGTTTAAAATAATATTTTTGAGACCAGCGTGTCGAAAGCTTTAATATGGCTATAAACGAAACGGTATTTAATAAAATATATAAAAATGACCCCTAAAAATTTTTTGGGTACATTATGGGTTGTAAAAATGGTAACCATTGGGTCAATCGAATTATAAAAAATTTTTTTTTGACATCAGCGTGTCGAGAGCTTTGATATGGGTACAAACATGACGGTATTTTAACAAAATCACCTTTTGAGAATTTTAGGGGGTACACTGATGGGTTCAAAATTGGGTAACCACTGAAGAAAATTAAAAAAACCATATATTTTTTAAATCAGTGCGTCGAAAGCTTTCATATGAGTATAAACATGTCACTTAACATGAAAAAAATGACAAAATTACAATTTTTCAAAATTGGGGGTATTTGGGGGTATGTAACCGGGTAACCATAAAAAAATTTAGTCTAAAAATATTATTTTTGATATTGCCACGCATAGAGCTTTTAAATGAATATAAACACGGCTTATAAATAATAAAAACAAAAAAATCACCCCTTACTAATTTTGGGGGTACAAAGGGATCTGTATTTTGGTTACCCAGACCTGTGCACGGTCTGAAAATGTCCCCCCCCCCGTTTTATTGGAGGATTTGCCCCCCCCCGTTTTATTGCCCCCCTCCGCCAAAAAATGAAAAAGTACCCTAAAAATATGACGCCATTTTTGACCTATGATGACGCCATCATCGCGAATTTTTTGCAGTTTTTAGCCTATTTCAATGTATTTTAAGCCATTTTAGACCTATTTTTACCTTATTTCCGCTTTTTTGTCCCTTTTTTCCCTTTTCCCTTCTTTTTTTCTCCTTTTTTTTCTTTCCCCCCTGCTTGCCCCCCCCCGTTTTATTGCCCCCCGTTTTAAAAAAGTTGCCCCCCGTGCCCCCCCATTTTGGAATTGCCCTCCCCGTTTTAACCCCGGGGGGGGGGGGGCCGTGCACACGTTTGGGTTACCCGACCATTTAGAGCAATTTTTTTATATTTGTACAATCAGCACGTCGAGAGCTTTAAAATGATATATAATTCGCCTATGTAGATCGGCTGTGTCAAAAATTAAAATTTTAGGGATCACCCATTGCAGTGCCTTAGGGCATAAAAAGTTTTTTGACTGTCACAAAAAAATAAAACATAAAATTCTGCACAAATCCCCCCGAGTCTCAAAAATTGGCTCAAACAGTTTTTGAGCATTATGCCAAAAAGTGCACTTGCTAGCCCCTTACAAAGAATTTTAGCAAAAATCGTAAAATTAACCCCTTTTACCCTCTCGAGGTACCCGACCCAGGTAGGTTATCCCCAACAAATTATATATTTTTGAGCTCAGGAAAATATGGACAATTTGCACAAAAATTTTCAAACGTAAGGACCCATATGGTAAAAAGTTAGAAATTTGGATAAAACAATTGCCTCTAAATTTGGGGGGTTTTGGGACTAACCCCCCAAAATTTTTGAAAATTTTTTTTTCAGGAGGTAGCCAAAAGTTTAAGGACCTTAACACGATATATTTGCAAATTGATCGCGGCGCGTTCAAAAGTTATAAGAGCTCAAACGAATTTTTTTGTCAATATTTTCAGCATAACTAAAAAAAAAAAAACAGAGTGACATCGAGGTCTCGAAAATTCGTTCGCAACCATAGGTGAGAACGGTCCCGACAGCTAGGGTGGGTGGTTACCCGGGGTAAATCGAATTTTAAATTCTAGGAGAGGGGTCCCAGGGGGGTCCGGACCCCCCTAGCTTTTTAGGGGGGGTCGACCCGGGGTGCGAAATTTTGAAATCTAGAGGGGGGTCATGTGGGGTCCGGTGTACAAAACAAAACAGTTTTAAACCATAATAATTTTAATAATTGTTTTTTTTTATAGGATAATACTTAATTTTATTGAATAAAAAGCGATATTCTGGTTAAGGTGTAAAAACATGAATATGTGCTAAAAATTCACGTTTTTGGAAGAAAATTTAGTATAAAAAAGTACCTAAAATTTTTCCGAGGAGAGAGTGGTCAGATTTCAAATTCTAGAGGGGGGTCAGGGGTGAAAAATTCGGAAATTTGGGGGAAGGGGGGCCTAGATTTTCGTCTAGGGCGGGAGAAGGGAACCCAAAATTTGGAGGCTAGGGGGGTGGACCCCACCCTGTCCCCCCCTTTCTTACCTATGTTTGCAATTGTTGACTCGCATTAATTTTTTATTTGAAAAACGCGCAAAAAATTGATAACTGCAAGTACAGTCAGCTGTGCGCTTGTCTAAATTTTTTACATACAACTTTAGTTTAAAGTATATCTAAAATTTCCTGATGGGCATATTTGTATAAAAAATAAAAAAAACATTTCAATTATATTTTACCCAAAAATCCTGAGCGTTAATAGGTTCCAGAGTTGTTGTACTTTCTTCACTGGTAAATGAAGAAGTGGCACCGGTAATCATGATATCACCCGAATAATTACACGTTGAAACTTTGTTTTTGAGCAAAATTCTTTAAAAAAATTAATCAGGAATCAATATAAATAAAAAAACAGGCACAGTTTTAATTTGGATATGGTTGCATTATCAAATAAATAAAAATAAGAGGATGTTTAAAATTGGCAAATAAACATTTTAATTTTTGTAATCTTTTGGATAAACATAAGATCAAAAACTGGTTTTACAGTATCAAGTCCCATTATTACTTGGTTAGAATTAAAGTTCGCATTTTAGCAAAACAATTAGACACAAAATCTTTTTGGCATTCATTATCGCTCTTCAATTTAGGGATATATTGCTCTCAAGCAGACATTTTAGTTTTATAAAATTCTTAGATTGGCTACAAAATGACTTTGGCGATTTTAGGATTTTAAAAAACAATTTGAACAAAATATGACGATAAACTTAATAGGCTTTCGGAAAAAACTTCCAGCATTAGCAAGCCCAGTAGCCAAAATCAATCAGCGCCTCTTTTTACTATTTTATAATTTTTAAATTTATAGGGAATTTTTTTAAGTTACAAACTAGTTTTGGACTAAAATAAACCAATTCAATTTGTAGCTAAAAAATTTAAAAAGGGCTTTTAAAAAAATAGTTTTATAATTTATATTTCTTTTAACATTAAAAAAAATAGTTAGAATGCACTGCGGTCGATAAAAAACGTTTTTGAGTTTAACCTTGTCTCCCCATCCACTGAACCTAATTGCTTAGCTTCTGTAACACGCTTAACCATCTATTAACTTCTATAAAATGTTATAATTTCATAAAACTTACTGTTCCTCTATATTGAGAAGTTCGGGATATGTGAAGAGAATAGGCAAGAAGACTAATTGAAAAGAATTATAACCGTCCAACCAATCAATGGATCCCTGTTTATCAAATAAAATTCAAATTATTACATTAAGCATAAATGAAAAATTAGTTTAAAAACTTTTAAAAAATGATAATTAATTACTAAAATAATATAATTAGTAGGCCAAAAAGTGCCGTTATTTGTTGATAATGATTTAAATATTTTGTTTTTTAAGAAAAAAATGACTTATTTACTTTATTTTTTAAAAAAATGATGTAACTTGATTTAAACCTTTTCCTCCCACTCCAAAATCGGTGGATAAGTTGAAAGAAATAACTTCTCATATTTTTAAAAATTAAAAAAATCCCTTACAATGAATTTTACCCCTTTAAAACTTAGTTTTAGAATCATGAATGTTTTAACCAATAAATAAACTCAAAAAGGCAAAACAAACCTTTTGACTTAAATTAGCATGTTTATTTGTCTATTTTTTTTAATAAGGATAGTAAAATCCGTTTAAAAAACTATGCGGTAAAAATGAATTCGTCAAATTTTAACCCTCCTCCCTTTTTATGTACAAAATAAACTTGCCTAAACTAATAAATAAAATAAATATGTATAAAATACACCTGGAATCATAGGTGGGCAGAGATTGAGGGGGGAAATTTGGGGGATCCCAGTACTAAAAACGCTAAAAATGGGGTATTTGAGGTATACCCCAAAATTTTTTTGGGACACCCCCTCCCCGAATTTCAGGGGTCGGGCATACCCTCCAAAATCCGGAAGGTTGCCCACCTATGCCTGGAATCACTGAAAAATTAGGGACCCGCGGCTATACCTGGCAAGTTCTTCGAGTGGGCTGAAGGGGAGTTAGATTTCATTTTCCAAAGGGGTGGGGGCATACCCTCCAAAATCCGGAAGGTTGCCCACCTATGCCTGGAATCACTGAAAAATTAGGGACCCGCGGCTATACCTGGCAAGTTCTTCGAGTGGGCTGAAGGGGAGTTAGATTTCATTTTCCAAAGGGGTGGGGGAGGGTCAGGCGTAAAAAAATTTAGAAATCTGGTGGGAAGAATATCCATTTTGTTAAGAAGGAGGGGTCCCAAAATATCGAGGCTAAGGGGTGGAGGACCTCATCCTACCTTTCTGAATTCTGACACTGATAAATTTGATTCTCAGCATTTAATCTCTGGGAGTGCGGAAAAAATGTGTTAGCCACGTAATTGATTAGCGTGTTCTAAGCCAAAGAAAAATCTAAAAATCAAGTAAAATCTTTACAAATCAATTCCGAGGTAATCACTCTGGGAATCAATTGTGCAGGGATCAAATGGTGGAAATCAAATTTCCGTACACCACCTCCACTTCTATCTTTCTAACCTAAGGTCCCAGTATTAAAAAACACTCAAATGAGGTTTTGGGGATAGCCACTCATGCTGTAAAGTATTCTTATTCATAATTTTTTACAATGGATTACATTGCAATAGTCATAAACAAAAATCTACCTTTGCACAAACCGAAGAAGAATTGCGCAATCCTTTTAACAGTAGCAAAACTTCAAAAGAACGATGGTAAATTTTTCTGGCGAGTAACGCAGGAATACAAAGTGTCAATGACGATTCCCATTCGGAATTTTTGTTTTCCTAAATAAATTAAACTTTATTGAATTGAAAACTTTAAGTAGGATAATAAAAACAAAATGAAAATTAAGACTTGTATAGATAAATTTTGTTAAAAAATTTTTTATTCTGAAAAAATACAGACAAAGACTCACCGAGAAACCAACAAAAAAACTAGGTAAAATACAATTACCAACTTCTAGGTAGCAATTACCAAAAATGTAAAAATTTTTAATAAACATAAAAAAACAGATAGCTTCAGATTTTATAACATTATTAAAAAAACTTTTTTTTTGATTTTTTAAATTGGCACAACCTGCCGTTGTTCCCTGCACTATAACTTTAATTTATGATTTTCTATTTTTTTACCTTGGAAAATTTTGTTTGTCTTAGGTATCTTATCTCAACTGCAAATTATAAAACAGTAATATAAACCTTAATCTCAATAAATTTTTGGCTAGTCAGTTTTTTTAGGAAATATTTTTAACAACAAAATATTAAATTTATTATTTTGGTTTAAGTCTCAATTTTATTTAGGGAACCTGTTCTTAAAAAAATTAATATTACAAGTTATGAAGGTATTTGTTACCCTAAAAACGATTTTAGAATCATCTTGTGCTTTAATTATGACTTCGGACTCATCCATTAGAATTTGCGTACCAGAATTCACTTTTATTCGTATTTCTTGGGGAATTCCACCCATTAATGGATCTAAAAAATATTAGTATTTTTGTATTCCCCTAAAAATAAGTTTATTTTAAACTTTCATAATTTACGGTACAATACAAGGAGTCTCAGTTTGGGATATAAACCCCCTTTAGTTTGCTGTTGTGGCACAGACTCTTGCTTCGGTTACGTCCATTCTTCGCTATTCCTTTGGCTGCTGGGAAATTGTTCCGTTTTCACCTTCTGATCCATGATCTTCATTAGGAGCGGCAGAACTACGAAAGACTTGTCAGCAAATAAGAATAAACCCCCTAACCTTAAACTTAGGAAGGGAGGAATGGCGCATGGCGGTGTGGCATATTCAACTCACCCACCAGTATAGGCATCCAACGCGGTCCACCCGCCCACTCCATCTACCCCTTAAGCGCCGGACTTTTTGATCTCCCTTGAAAAAATATAAATTTCTGATCTATACTTACTGTCATGACAGGTTTTCTAGTTAAAAAAACACTATTTTTATACAAATTTCAGGCATAAATAACATATTTTCAGTTATGAAATTAAATATTTAAAAACACAAAAATTAACGATTTAACATTTAAGATTTAAATGATTTGGAGTACGGCCGGGTAAATGCCATTTTAAAATCAAGGAGGGGGCGTCCTAAGGGTGGGAATCGAATACCTTGGCTTTTTAAGAGGGTTCGATCCGGAAATATAATTGAAATCTAGAAAGGGTTGAAGAGGAGTCCGATATCTGAGGCAGATCACTTTTAAACTATTACTAATAAGTTTTAAAAATTTACGTTTTTGATTGAAATTTTATAATAAGAAAGAACCTAAAATTTTTTCTCGAGGGAGAAGGAGGGTCATCAGATATAAAATTATAGAAAATGATCCAGATGAAAAATCGAAAATTTGGGGAGCAACGGGCGTTCCATGGATTGTTTTGTATATTGGGGCAAATTTTCCGAGCTTATAGGGGTGTATCCCACGCTGTACCCAAATTTTCATTTATGACTGTATTATTAAGCAAGAATACATAGCTGTTAAATTGGTCGATTATCTTATTTTTATAATTATTTAACATTTTTCTATTATTATACGGACAAATCAAAGTAAAAAATTGAGTTTATTTAACTCACTGTCACTGGCTTCAATACACACAGACGGTGGGACTGAGCGGACGTTAAACTGACACGACACTTCTTTTTCAATCTGGCAACTAAATGAGATTTTTCCAATGGTAATGTGCAAGTGATCCGTTACATAGCTTCCTGTGTTTTCAATCTATAATAGCAAGAATATATAACACAAGAGAATGTCCGACTGTACACTAAATTTTTGACCAAAATTTTGCGAGAAAAGTCGCACTTTTGAATTCGTGTGCGACTTTTCTCGCAAAAATCCGCCATTTTCTGCTAGTTTTTCCGCGCTGCAATTTTTAACACAGTGTTAGTTTTCTCGCAGTGGGAACTGCGACTTCTTTCGCACTCTATGCTGCTTTATTCGCAGCGCACTGCGATTATTTTCGCACTGCGAGCCTGGCCGCGCAACAAAAAAAATACAGACGCTGGTAGTCATTTTCACTGGAGTAAAACACTTCGAAACTTGTTTTATTTAATTTTAAAACGTTGGAAAGTGATTTTATTTTATTAAAACTAAAAAGTTTTAACATCTTAAGGTAAAAAAACGACTTTTACTCATTTAAACACAAAATTTTCGCTCCGCTTTGTTTTTATTTTTTTTGTTGTGCAGCCCGACTCGCAGTGCGAAAATAATCGCAGTGCGAATAAAGCAGCATAGAGTGCGAAAGAAGTCGCAGTCCCCACTGCGAGAAAACTAACACTGTGTAAAAAATCGCAGCGCGGGAAAACTTGCAGAAAATGGCGGATTTTTGCGAGAAAAGTCGCACACAAATTCGAAAGTGCGACTTTTCTCGCAAAATTTTGGTCAAAAATTTAGTGTACAGTCGGACATTCTCTTGTGTTATATATTCTTGATAATAGTAACTTTAATAATTTTAATAAGAAAAATTAATTGTTTCTTGTGTCTTGTTTCTAAAAAAACAATGATAATAATATGTATGATAACCATAAAAAAATTTGCAGCCTCGAACATGACAGAATTACGAAAATACTAGGAACGAAAAAATAAATTTAGTCATAAGAATGAATTTACGATAAACGCTTTAAAGTTGGGGTATACTAAATCATGGTGTATTTTTTTCGCTTGGTTTTTGGTATCAATTGATGCGTCAAGTTTCACTGAGTAAAAAATTGTATTACAAAAAAAATAACTTCAGCGTTTGTCGAGATATTAACAAGAATATCGCCTAGTTATTCCATCGATTTTTTCCCGCCAAACAACAGTAAATATGTACGCCCGATGAGCGATTAAAAAACAAACGATGGGTAGGTGTGCCAAGATTGAACTGAACTCAAAATACATCAAATTGTTTATTTAAAATAAAACAATATAACTGCAATATAATAATTAAAACAACACAGAAATTAGTATAATTAAAAATTTAGCTTATTTTCATAGCAAAATTTGCATATAAAATAAATACATCTGATTTTTTACGAGAAAGAATGCGTTTGCAAAGTCAAACGTAAGCGAAAGAAAACACACCGTGACTGGTGTTTGGTAAAAAACAAAAAAAATGTCTGGAATAACCAAGCAATATTCTTGCTAATATCTCGACAACCGCTGAAAATTAATTTTTTTCCAATACAATTTTTTTACTCAGTAAAACCTGATGCATCGATTGATACCAAACACCAAGCTAAAAAATGCGCTATGATTTGTATACCGCACCTTTAAAGACCCTGACTATAAATAGCACTCAAGGGCGCAGCCAAGCAGATGGGGGGTTATGGGCATAGGTTGGCAGCCTCCTGGATTATGGGGGGAGTATACCCGACCCCCGAACTTTGGGGCGGGTGTCCCAAAAATTTTTTAGGGTGTCCCAAAAGCTTTTTAAAATTTTCTACGCGGGATGCCTGCAGCCAGATGATGTCGTCGTTAAACGGCTAGGAGAAAAGCGTGATGAAAGTCCCTGCATTATGATTTCCTAACAAGTTTGCCGCAGTTCTGCCGCTCCTAATGAAGATCATGATGGACCAGAAGGTTAAAACGGAACAATCTCCTAGCAACCAAAGGAACAGCGAAAAATAGACTTAACCGAAGCAAGAATCTCCGCCACAGGAGCAAACAGAAGAAGAACGTTAACCCCCGTAGTACTAAGGGAGCCGTTGGGGCTCTTACAATACATAATATTAATGGCTAAGCTAAATACATATATTTTTAGATGATGTATTGTTAACAAATTTTTTGTGATAAAAAAATCACATAATAAATCATTATGTATTCAATACCCAGGAGGTGCGTATTTCCCTAAGCCAGAACTTAAAAAAACAGTTTTAGGGTTTAATGTTTTTATAATTGCAGATTTTTATTACGACTAGGTGTAGTTATTACTAATAGTCACAACACAACATTTTAAACATTTCAAACAGTAGCCTCTTTTACCTTGCTTTTTAATTCAACTTGATTAGATCCGCTATGCAGTTCCTGTGCCGCCAGAAAGGGATGTTGATCGCCACCAGTGCAGTTCTCCAGACTATTGTCTACGGAATTTCTGGAGGCGAGAAGGGCTTTGGAAGCGGAGGAAGCTGTGAACCGAGCTACACCGTCCCCTTTTTCCACGCGAAAGTTGGGGTTTTGGTACGATCCGGATCCGGAGTTTAAACGTCCGGAATGCTTGCAACAAAGTCGACAATTGGCAAAAACTGGAATTGGAAAATGATTGCGAATTTGAACGGTCAAAGTGAGATTGTCGCCAGGCATCGGAGTTGCGGGACTGAGGCGCGGCGATTCTGTCACGCTGAAATTCTGACTTAACACCGGTTTCCACTGCAGTGTCAATTCTTTTTGGTCGGACAGTTGCAAGAATTTTTCCGCAAACGTTTTTCGATCAGATTCAATAACTGTGGATGTACAAGAAAGACTGGAGTAATAAAAGCACAACCTTAAAACAAAAAAGCATACATGTGTTTGATTGCAACTTGATTGCAGTTTACCATGTGGTAGACTGCAATCAAGCTTTTTAGGACTGTAATCAAGCTCTACAACTAAACATCACATTCACGATGCGTTTTTACATGGCCAACCCACATAAAACAGTTATGTATGTATATTTTTCGACAAAATAAAAAAAAAAAAAACAAACCAAGCTTTAAAACTAAAAATGTGTTTATAATAAGTTACCAAAATAATAGATGGGCAGGGAAGGGTTGGGGGTAGGGTCATAGATGAACACGGTCACCAAAACTAGGGGGTTTGTTTACCCCAGGTAAATGACATTTCAAAATCTAGGGGTTCTCTAGGCAGTCGAATCCCCCTAGTTTTCTAGGGGGGTCGACCTGGGGTGGGAGATTTTAAACCTAGAGGGGGGGGGTGAGGTGGGGTCCAATGTCTGAAGCAAAATACTTTTAAACAATTAAAGGTTTAATAATCGTTTTTTGATAAGGTAATACTATATTTTATTTAATAAAAAGCGATATTCTCTGCGTTTAGCACAGTATGTACCTGAACCAAAATCA
>JASAMX010025358.1:0-14588 GCA_030248175.1 Microlaimidae sp. YZB2_3
TGCTCGCTTAGCGCTCGTCACTTACATACGTTTTTACGGCTTTTAAGTGATGTTTTTGTGAAATATTAATTTGGCGCTGTGGCATGATTTTTAATGTTATACTTTTTTAAACCTAAAGTTTTTTCAGTTTAACTTAAAAACCACTGAAAATTCAAGTGAAAATAATGAATTTCTTTTTAATGTCTTTTTAACGGTATTTTAAAGTTTGTAGTGCAACCCTCTGCCTCTCCCTCCCCACTCCCTCTTTCGAAAAATTAGTGTGAAGTGCAACCTTTTCCCCCTCCCTTTCCGAAACCCTCCCTGATTATTAATAATAAAAACTGAAAAAATTAAGAGTTATTGATTAATTATGATATTAACTGCTATAAATATGTGTCGTCAGTTATTTCCCCGGAGCTTCGCTCTATTTTTGTACTAAATTCACAAATAATTACAATATTTATCAAAAATTTTGTAAACTAATTTTTAAACTTATTAAAAAACAATGAAAGTAGGCCTAAAAATGCGAATAAAATAACTAATAACATATTTCAAGCTTAAAATCGCTAGTTTGAAGAGTGTACCTTCAGAGCTTATCCCGCTGTAATTGGTAATAGTTTCAAACTATTATATTGGAGGATAAAAACATAACCATCCAGAAGCTCCGGAGTCTTTCACCAAAACCCCCATTTTTAGTGTATTTAGAGCTAAAACCTTAAAATTTTAGGGATTGGCCTTTTTTTCGACAGTTTCAATATTCCCCACCTTGACTATTGATCATCACTACAGAGAAAGCAAGGCGACGTTATTTGTGACCTATAGAATTATATGCCTGAGGACATTTTCTGATTTAAAAAATGTAGTGTCTTGCAAGTATTACAATCAAATTATATGACCGAAAGTGAATTTCCAGCTGTAGATTAAAATCTTTGATAAAAATTTTTCAAGAAATATTGCAAAAGCAAATTATCTCGCACAGGCGACTTTTTTGCACTTGACTCACTATAAATACTTTTTTGGTAATTTTTCATGCAGTCATAAGGGTTTTCTTTGCTGGAATGCGGACACAGAAGAAAACTAAGAGTGTGTAAAAAAAATTTTGACCGCGAATTTTTTGTTTTCTTTTTATAAACGAATTGTTATATAATTCTATAATAATACTTAATATGAAAAACTATTATCCACACTATAATAAAAAAAAACTTACATCTCGCCGTTACTCTGACACAATATGCGTCATAAAATGCTCATAACTGTGACTCTTTTTATATCTTAACACGCAAATAATCTAAACGAAATGAGTCAGAGTCAACTTGATTTTATAATGATTGTGACTCAGACCTGTGCACGGTCTGGAAATGCCTCCCCCGCTTTATTGGAGGATTCCCCCCCCCCCGTTTTATTGCCCCCCCCACTCCAAAAATTGAAAAACCACCCTAAAATTATGACGCCATTTTTAACCTATGATGACGCAAATTTTTTGCAGTTTTTAGCCTATTTCAATGTATTTTAAGCCATTTTAGACCTATTTTTACCTTATTTTTGCTTTTTTGTCTCTTTTTCCCTTTTCCCTTTTTTTTCTCTTTTTTTCCCTTTTTTTCTTATTTTTTTGCTTGCCCCTCTCCCGTTTTATTGCCCCCCCCCCGTTTCAAAAAAGTTGCCCCCCGTTTTGGAATTGCCCCCCCCCCCCAATAAAACCCCGGGGGGAGGGCAGTGCACAGGTCTGGTGACTTTTTGTGTCAGAGTAATGACGATCTAACGATTTCAGTAAATTTTCCGGCGGCAGCGCTGGTAGACGGTCAAGGGGCGCGAAACGCCGCTGGAACCCTGCCCGCTGGATCTATTCCCTCCCTAATCGAAAACAGCTTCACCACAAAAACGCTTCCGGTCCTGGGTAACTCCTTTAAACCAATACTTTCCAGCCATGGACCACCCTTGGAACGCTCCCGATCTCTGGAAAGTAAGTTATAACGTTTATAAAAAAATTTCAAATGGAGTTTAAATGAAACATCAGGTCCAAATTTCATAGTTCATCGTGACGAAATGTAGTAGGAATAAAACTGGTAATCCGCGCAAAAGTTTCCTTTCTAAAATTTTCGCTTTTCCTTGTTGCTAAATTTGTTTCTGGGGATGTATGTGACTCCGCGTCACATCTACTTGTGTTTATTTGTTATTTTGTAGTTATTATAAGCCGACAATTTCGCTGTAAGTAATTTTTGTTTTTTATACACCGTCATGAAAACCTTCAGACAATTTAAACAGTCATTTTTAACTTTTGGATCAAGGTTTTGAGTTTTTTTTTGTGCTAGGTGGTTTAGACATTAAAAGTATCCAAATACGCGGGTAAGATAGTAGGTAATTTTTAATTTCGAAACATTAGAGTTGTCGTATCTTGGTTTTTTGTCTGAAAAATTCTGTAGCCAACAACATGTAGACGCGCGCTCCCACACACAGATGCACACATACAAAGGGTTTATTTTTCGGAGGAAAAACTCAGTAAAAAAAATTCGGTATTATAAAATTATTCTAAGATTACGTTTACTAAATCTGATATTAGAAACTTATTCTAAGATTGCGTTTACCAAATGTTGAATAAATTTCAGGAATTTATGAAAGTAAAAATTACTCAGGTCGCGAAGAGGATCAGAGCAAACCTTTTCAGAGAGGCCGCGACACAAAGGACTATCCGCAGCACAATAACAATAGGATTAGGGACCATGCGCCCAACATTCGCAATAGGAACTATCAGCCGGGTGGCCGGAATAGGGACCAGCCTCCGAATGACAATAGAGATAGAAACTATACGCAAAATAAAAGAGAAGAAGGCCGAGATCGACGGAATCACGAGTCCAATCGGAGAGACAGTGTCCAGTTTACCAATTCCAAGCGGAACCACAATGAACCCCATCGCAGTATGTCTTTTTGAATGTAATACAGAATATAATTATCTTTGCCAGGGTTACCCGTAAAATTTTATTATTTTTAATTTAAAACCGTAAGTTAATAATGTTGATTATCGTAATCACGTCCAAGTTGAATATTATGTTGATTATTATTCCAGTTGAACCACTCAGACAATAACGCTAATAATAATAATAAAAAAACCAAAAAATAATATAAAACCCAAAGCCGTATTTTTTTAAAACTTAGAAAAACTTAAAAACTTTAAAAACTTAAAACTTTAAAACAAAGAGTTTGCCTGAAAAGTAAAACTAAGACAGACAACTCATTAGGTATGTGAACTGGGGTTTATAATCCTAAAAAATTTAAACTACCAACCCTTACCCCTTTTAAATATTAAAAACGCTGATAAAAATAAAATTTTTGAGGGTACCCTTGTTTATTCCTCTAAACCTTCGACTCAACAGAGAGTGCTTTTTAGATAAACTGCCTCCCAAACAAAAAAGCCTGTGAGGCTGCCCACTAACCATTCTTGACTAATAATATTAAAATTACTAGTAAATTGCGTTGCGTACCATCATAAATATCCTTTCAACCACACCTGATCAAGAGTTATTTAGGTCAAGTGAGTAAGTAATTATGAAATTTATATCTTATAAATTCAAAAAAATCTTTGTCCCCTAAAAAAATAAACTTTGTGCTTGGTACGAAATATAATTATTTTTACTTTCATTTTTCTAAAAATTCAAGTTTTTTTTTCAATAGTTTTTTTTTGTAGATCATAAAACTGTAACTTGGGATTCTGCGACAAATAGTTTGGATGCTGAAACTCGCAGCATGCTCACTTACACTAATTCCGCCACTTCTGGAAACAGAAATCAAGGTACCTAACTTGCGTTTTAATAGTGTAGACTTTTTTATGGTCCGTATAAAAACACCAGGGACAAAATGAACATAAACGTTACAAAATCACCATAAGATGGTGTAAATTCACCATAAGTATAGATGCGTTTGCAATAGTTCCATTAAATTTTGACACTTGGAAAATGTAACAAACTTTTATCAAGATAAAATTTAACTTGATTTTAGGGCTTTGCGTAGGCTTAAGAAAAAATTAAAACATTTTTAATGGTTTTATGATTAAAACTTAGTTTTTTTAACACATTTTAGTTTGCAAATGCTTTTCTGATGGTTATGGTGAATTTGCACTTTGTTATGGTGAATTTTGCCATGGTGATTTTACACTACTTTTATGATGATTTTGCACGTCACCTTTTTTACTTAATAGTATGAATAAGAAGAGCAGGTTGTACAAATAGTATAATTTCATGTTTCAGAACCGAGGTAGTAAAATACAAAAACTAATAAGGCAGAAACGGTCTTTTAACTCTCGCAAATAGTGAATGTGACAGATTACATTTTAGAATACTATAGGTTCGCTTAATCAAAGCTAAGTCACAATTACGTTATTCCTAGTCACTCTGACTTTATCTACTTGTATTGATTGGTACAAGTTCCACAGTGGCGTGCCCAGGATTTCATTTCAGGGGGGGTACATACTAACCCTGAGGGGGGGTCTGGGGGGCGGCAGCCCCCCCAGAAATGGGTAGTCTGGGGGCGAGCCCCCCAGCGGGGTCAAGGGGCAGAGCCTCTTGTGAGGGGGGTCCGAGGCCCCGGGAGAAAAAATTTTTAATTTAAGGCGCTAAAATACACTAGAAATTTTAATTCCAGATGATAAATAAAACAAAATTTAAGGTTTTTTTATTCCTATCCATTTAAAACATGTGTTTAAAACGTTAATAAAAGGTTAATAGTGTTCATAGTAGTTTTATTTAACATGTATGCCTTAATTATTGAGCGGCAAAATCGATTTGAAATTGAAAAACTGAGATAAATTGTCAATTTAAACTACCCGCGAAGCGGGGAAAATTTGGTTTTTTGACTATTAATATGCTTTTGGAAGGCATCAGAAAAGTTTCTGTATTAATATTTAAGAAAAAAAATTTTCTCTCCTAAAATTCAAAAAACGTAAGGGTCCTCCTTACGAAAAAATCCGGCTTCGCCGGATTTCGGGGGGGCGGCCGCCCCCCCCCCGCCCCCCGCCCCTGGGCATGCCACTGAAGTTCCATACGTCTACCAAAATTCGATTTGACCGATTCGAAAGTAATTACAAATTTTAAAACATGTTTATAGCATATATCGAACACGTTGACCTCATTTTTGTGGTTATTTTTCGGATTTGAGCTTTTAAAAAAAAGTTATGAGCCAATTTGTACCCGAAAGTTGCCCTTTTTTGGCATGTACAATTTATGTTATTAAGAAAATTTTTTATTGAGCCTTTAATCAAATTAATATTATTTTTTTTAGTATTACCGATTGTCTGGCAGTTAAATATACTTTTATTTTTTTCATGGTAACTACCAACTTTTTATAGTTGCCGTTGAAATGCCCACCAAATTTTAGTTGTAAAAAAATTAAAATATTTAAAAAACAGTTTATTTTAATAAAAATCAATTGTATCACAATTTTGTTTAATTTTTGGGTTTTGCTCAGGCTTAGGAACAATAAATCAGTGAAAAACTAAGTTTAAATTAGCGTTTAAAGTCAAACAAATTTTCTTGTCCATGTTTTAGGTGGTCTATGTGACTTTCGAATTTTCAATTTTTTTGAAAATTTTTGAGTTCTTCAAATTTTTAGCATTGTTAAAACATAGTTTTTAATTTAGTTTGTTGATTTACAAATTTTTTTTCTTAACATCATAAATTGCACATGCTGAAAAAGGCTATTTTTTGGGTATAAATTGGCTTATAACTTTTTATCAATAGCTTAAATCTCAAAAATAACCAGAAAAATGAGTTCTACGTGTTCTATTTAGGCTATAATATTGTTTTACAACTTGTATTTACTGTTAAATCGGTCAAATCGAATTTTGGTACACGTATGGAACTCGTACCGTATTGATTGTTTATTTTGTTGTTCATTTTGTTTTATTAATATTTGTTTTTGCACTTTTATTGTTCGTTTAGGCAACGCCGGGCGCGGTGGATCCCGAAATCGCAGAGACGATCGGGACAATAACCGTGCGGACGGCGGGCGAGGGGAGTATCAACGCGGCGGCCAATCACGGACCTTCAGCGCTTCCGGTGGGCGGGGCGGGGGGTCCGCGGGGGCGGGACCTTTCGGCAGCGGTGGCGGAGGACGAAATCGCGGAGGGGAAAGAGGAGGAGGAGGTGGGGCCAGAAGGAAATGAAAATAGGACTTTTTTTTTGAAAGTGTTCGTAAGTTTTTATGGCTTTAAGCGCGGTTGGTTGTTGGTTGTAAGGTGGCAGTGCAAGACAGTAATGGAGCGAATTCGTCGGACGTTAGCATTGGATTTTTATTTGGATTTCATTTTGAGTCGAGCTCGATCTAGTGTAAATGGCTCAAAATTTATAACGTATGGGTATTGATCATACATGGGCATGGAAGGGAGTGGGTTGGGGGGTTAAACCCCCCCCCTCCAAATTCTGAGAAGGGGGGTTTAACCCCTCCCCCTCCCCACTCAGAAGTGGGGGGAGGAGAAAATGTTAACCCCCCCCCATCCAATTTTGGAAAAATGAAGAAAAAAGTCTTTAATATGACTTCTAACTGCCTCCAAACTTAAGTTTTGAGGTCAAAATGAATGTTTTAAGCAATAAAAAAAATCAAAAAAGCAATAAAAAGGGCTTTTTGACCTAAAATTAGCGTTTTTTACCTATTTTTCTTTTAAAATCGAAAAACGATATGGGTAAAATGCACTCCAGAAAAAAGACGATATGGGTATTTTGTGTTCTTCGGATTTTAACCCCCCGCCCCCCTAATTTGGGGTTTAAACCCACTCCGGACCAACTTGCCTATGTATGGTATTGATATAGAAATTATTATATGCGTTTGTATAGTCAGAATTTAAAAAGACACAGTCTAGTTTGTTCAAAGGTTAGCGGTATCTACGGGCTGGGAAGTTTGGGGTAGGTACCCGGGGATAATCGCCTTTTTCAAACTAATAGTCTAAAATGTCCCAAATCTTCTCACTATATTGTTTTTTTAGAGCGAAGCTCGACCTCGGGTCAACAGTTTAAAAAATAACGGAGAAATGTTTATATAATTATTATCTTCATTAATGTTATTTAGGTGTAGAAATTTCATCGAAGTACTTTTTTACTAAAGCGATTATTGTAAAAGGCCTAAAATTATTTCGAAACCGCCTGGAAACGTTAAAGAGTTTATTTAAAAATTATTTTGGAGGTTTAGGATCTATTGAGAAAAGATTTTACTAGAATTTAAGAATTTTGAATTGTGTACTTATTTATTTTCTGCAGGTGCCTAAAATTTGAAAACTACTAAAAGTGTGGACCACACTACGCTGGCCACCTATGTATGCGCTTAGGGTTTAATCACTGTAGTGGTAGTCTTTATTACATTATTAACCTGCCGCTCGGTACTCCTTGGAGTTAAAGGTAGATTTGTTATCATTGGTTAAAAATTAATATTATTATGAATAATTATAATAGTATATTATTATGTAAAATGCCTTAAATTTGATTTATCAGAATTTTGAACTTTTTTAAGTCTGTTGACGCCTTGGAGTATTTATCACAAAAAGCAAATAATTGCGTGGGTGATACTAACAATTTTGTTTCTGAAACTTCTTTTGTAAACGTTCACTGTTTATGTTTAGCCAATCAGCTTCATTAGATATGTTATAAATTTTGTTTTTTTATTATTATATAGTTAAAGAGTTGTAAACGGGCCGGAAATTCAGTGGGACCAGGACAAATTAAAGCGTGTTGTCCGGCAAACTAAAATAAATACATACAGAAACTTGTGTACAAAATAATATATTTATTTTTATACGTCTGTTCAGCTAGTGTCCTATCAATGTTATAAAAGTATATGAATAAACTCAAAGATCATGTATTATATAAAGCTGAATAATGTAAAACGGGTGTATAACTAACTGACTGTGCAACTTCGTCACAATGCCGGTGCTATTAAGCAAAATCGTCGATGTGTTGTGGTGAAGGTAAAGTGATTTATATGTAAAGGGCACACAAAAACGAAATAAAATTACTTTTGAGGGTAAGTTTAAAATAATAATTTACCGTTTGTTTGTCTTTTCTACTAACAAATAAAGCTAAAATGTAAGCTTTTTTAAGATTTATCCAAAAAGTCCACTTTAAAAAAATGTTTATTTACTTTAATCAGTTTTTTTTACTTTTAGATTAATTTAAGTTGTGAATTTTACGTCATGACTATTTGCTCTTTGGTTTGGTTGGCTGTTTATTGCTGTTAAATCTTGTTTTTCAGTAAAAATCATTAAAAACCACAGTTTACAATACAAAACCACAAAAATATTTTTTTTTTATTTTGAATAGTATAGTTTTTTCTATGGTTTGAGATTATGTCAAGCAAAGCATTTTCTTGTCTTTTTTTTCTTATTTTTTTCCAAAGCCTTATTCGCTTACCCTGCAATTATGTTTTTTTACAACGACGTCATAGTTTTCTGCATGTTTCTGTTGTTTTTGTGTTTCCTTGCGATTGTCGTATTGGCCGCAAGTTTATTTTGTTTTACTGTTTTTTTTTGTTTTTAAATATCTTACTGCCTAAATAAATATTGCATACCTAGCTAAAATTAGAAAAATTAATATTTTTACTGTAAGTCAATATGAGGTATTTGTTATTATTTAGTTGGCCGTATTGCATTAACCTTTTGGGAATTTTTTGTTCAAAAACCGCTGCAAATCCACAGAAAAATTTTTTTGTTTTTTTGTTTTACTGTTTTCTTTATGTATTACTAGAAAAATAAAATCTTGAATCTTGAATCTAGAAGGGATTCCGCGTTAGTGCTGCTTAGTGCTGATTGTTAAATTCCGCGTCCGCTTTGTAATCAGCGCCGAGTTTAATACTGAGCAGCGGCGACGCGGAATCCCTTCTGCGGATATGCAGCGGAAAGAATCCCAAAGGGTTGAAGACAAACTAATTTCTGAATTTTAAAAATAGGGCATCAGTGAATTACATCCAAGCTTCTGTAACTTCGTTAAACTGATTTATATATAAATAAAACAAGCACATCTTAGTTGTCAAAAATTAAATATGATAGCAGAATTAAGTTTAAAGAATCTACCTTGAGCAAAATTTTATCAACAAAAAACTATAAAAGCGACACCACAAATTCTAGGTGTCGTCAGGTCCATAGCTTTTAAATTTATTAAAAGTGGTTTGCTAAATAGTATTTTTTAGCTTGTTTTTTATTTATTTAAAAATTATGTAGTATAAATCAATTGGTTTTTTTATTTATTAAATTACTTTTCACTTGGAATTTGTTACTAGCGTGATGTGAGCCTACTTAATATAATAGAATTTGTGACCCCAAATAGACAGGGTGTGCAGACTTGTGCTCTGTTCCACCACCCCCTGCCTCCCACTGTAAGTATAGTTTTGAAAACAGAGTTGCGGAAACATATGTGAAGAGAACGTGACCAAATATTTTTAAAAAAGTACAAAAATGTGAAAAAATAGGACAAAAGTGGTTTTACGTTTTGCAAATATAGGTTAAAAATCCAAACTTTTTTTGTATTATTTTATATTTAGTAGGTTACCGCTAAATTTGGGGGCAGTCAGTAATAAAACAATGAGGGTATCTGGCATCACTGGACCTTGGACAGGTCTAATTGCAAACCTATTCATATCTATTGCATTTGCATAGGGTTTATGAATATAAATTAGTATTTTATAAAACAATTTTGGTATTTCTTGCGGGGAATAGCGTTGTCTTTAAAGTATTATATTGTTTTTGCTGGCTGAAAGCTAGTCAATTACTGTTTTGTCATTTTAAATGCGTATTAATATAAAGTAATAAATAAAATATATTTGTTTAGCACAGTTCTCGCAATCATTTTTAGTTTTTACTAAACCATGAAGATATCCCATCATGAAGAAAACATTGTTCTGCTAGTATTGTTTCAGATTGGCGCAAATTGTTTTCCTGCAACCACAGTTTGTTGTAATTTATTGAAATAAAAAAAATCCTAAGAAGACAAAAAGTATATAAGTATGAAGTATATCGTCGTTATTATGGCAAAATAAGCCACTGTCATTATAAAATACACGAGACTGTGACTCATTCTGTAGTTAATAAGGTCCTGTTTAAAATAAGTCACAGCACACATTATATACAAACTTTGGCTCATTTTGCCGTAATAACGACGATATGAATCTGTTTGGGTATGGGGAAATGAGAGCAGAGCAAATCAAAATTGTGCGGCTTATGACGTTTAAAGAAATAACTTGGAATAGAATATTTTTTGTTACCCACATTTTTTACTACATATTCTAGTATAATTAAAAATTAGCCGTTTAACGTTTCTGTTCCAAATTAATTAATAAAATATGCGGAAATAAGGTATTTAATTGTAATAAAACGTTTGTACCAAAACTTTTTCATTGCTTTTTCGTTAAATATAATCCAAATAAAACGAATCATCAAGATTAAATAGTTTTAAATTACCAATCTACTTATAGCAAAAATATATAATATAACGAAAAATGTGCAACTCCTATACAAAAAGTACGGAAAAGTAGGCCATTATAATGAGCCTCTTCATTTTAATGACACTCTCCATAATAATGACATAGTAGCCATTTTAATGCGGGAAAATATGCCGTTCGCCTACGTCACTTTACACTAAATGCGCGCGCATCGCCCAAATGAAATAAAATGTTTTTATTGATCCGCGCACATTTGTGCAGAATAACCTAGACGAAAAGCATATTTTCCCGCAGTAAAATGGCTACTATGCCATTATTATGGAGAGGCTCATTATAATGGCCTACTATTCCGTACTTTTTCATATAGGAGTTGCACATTTTTCGTTATATTATATATTTTTGCTTATAGTAGGAAAAAGTAAAAGAAATGTTTTTTATTAAAGGTAAACCCAACGTGGCTGCAACAGTGGTTCTTTGGATTAAAAACACCCCATTAGGTAACCACTCAAATCACGAGACGTAACTTTATACTCAAATCACGAGAATCTGACGTAGCTTTATCAAACAACACTACTCTGTTTTAAATCGAATCTAATTGCCTGATAAAGTGATGTCAGATTCTCGTGATTTGAATAGTTATTTAATGAGAGTTATTTTTAAGTCCAACGAACAACTGTTGCAGCCATGTTGGGTTTACCTTTAGTATTATCAAAAATATATAATATAACGAAAAATGTGCAACTCCTATATAAAAAAGTACGGAAAAGGTGGCCTTTATAATGAGCCTCTCCATTTAAATGACACTCTCCATAATAATGGCAAAGTAGCCATTTTAATGCGGGAAAATATGCTGTTCGCCTACTTTATTCAGCACAAATGTGCGCGGATCAATAAAAACATTTCATTTGCGGGATGCGTGCGCATTTAGTGTAAAGTGACGTAGGCCAACGGCATATTCCTTTGATTTAAAAGGCCATTATTATGGAGGGAGGGTGCCATTTAAATGGAGAAGCTCATTATAAAGGCCACCTTTTCCGTACTTTTTTATATAGGAGTTGCACATTTTTCGTTATATTATATATTTTTGGTATTATTATTTACGAATTTTATGTAAAAAAAATAATTGTTGGAATTGGGGCTTTCTGCCAACATTGAGTTTGGCAGTAAATGCCTTTGCTAAATGTAGAAGGTTTCACCAAAAATATATAATATACAGAAAAATGTGCAACTCCTATATAAAAAATTAAGTCAGAGTAGGCCATTATAATGAGCCTCTCCATTTAAATAACACTCCATAATAATGGCATAGTAGCCATTTTAATTTGAAGGAATATGCCGTTCGCCCACGTCACTTTACATAAAATGCGCGCGCATCCCGCAAATGAAATAAAATGTTTTTATTGATCCACGTACATTAGTGCAGAATAACGTTGGAAAACAGCATATTTTTCCGGCATTAAAATGGTCACTATGCCATTATTATGGAGGGTGCCATTTAAATGGAGAGGCTCATTGTAATGGCCTACTTTGACTTACTTTTTTATATAGGAGTTGCACATTTTTCGGTATATTATATATTTTTGGTTTCACCAACCTGTGGGTGTTACAAGGCAAACTCTGATTCACTTGACAAATTTCACTCGACAGCCTTTTTAAGGTTAAGCCCACGCGTTCCTAAGCGAAGCCTGAAAAATAACCTAAACTTTATCAAACAACTGCGCGGAAAAAGTTTGGGTTGTTTTTTAGGTTTCGCTTAGGCTTAGAAACACAAGTTTAAAAAAACCTGTCGAGTGAGTCAGAGTTTGCCGTGTTAAAGTTAGTTTCTGTAGCGCTTCATGGCTATGACTAGCCCCTGTACCGGGTCCGTATAAAAACACCATGGACAAATTCACCATAGGCCAAAATCATCATAGGCCAAAATCACCATAAAGGTTACAAAATCACCATAAGGTGGTGTAGATTCCCCATAAATATAATGCGTTTGCAATATTTCCTTTAAATTTTTACACTTTGAAAATATAAATTAAATTTATCTGTTAAAATTTAGCTTGATTTTAGGGCTTTGCTTAGGCTTAGGAAAAAATTAAAACATTTTTAATAATTTTATGATTAATACTTAGTTTTTTTTAACACATTTTAGTTTGGAAACGCATTTCTGATTGTTATGGGGAATACACTACGTTATGGGGAATTTTTCCATGGTGATTTTACACTAATTTTATGGGGATTTTGCACGTCACCCCTGTAACATATCTCGCTAATCACATGAAACACGGGCGATTTCCCCTGCAGAAATGCAAGGTTAAATACATGCGTTAAAATGTTTGCTACAAAAATTGACAGTTTTAAAAATCATTCTGCGCGAGTACTAAAGGCAAATCAAAGATGGTTTGTTTATTTATTCAATAAATATATATAGGGGTCTATTTAGCGAACCGATCGTGATTAATCAAATTCAAATATTGAATTCTGAGCTAGTTTTGATTTGAAGGGTTGTTTTACACACATAGACCTGTATTTTTATTATGGTAGATTTTTCTTCAAAAAATTCGATCAAAATTCAGTGTACACCCAGACAGTCGCTTTGGTTGCATATTAATGTTAGTAACATATTTTTCAATAAAAAATGACAAGAACAACAAAGTATTGGTTTTGGCATCATTATTAGATTGTATCATATTTTCTAGTAATATGCTTTTTTAAACAAACAGAGAACAAAAATTTCATTCTCGGTAAACTCCCCACAAAAGCTTGGGATTTAATTCAGAACGAAATTCCTACGATTAATAATGGGGTCGAACCCAAAAAGAAGGCGGCCGGTTTTTTTTGGCTTTAGTTTAGCTTTCAAAAGTCCAAACCTAACTTTTGATCTTTTTGCTGTTGATGAAAGTAAGCGCAACGAAATTTTTACGACTTGAACGACTGCGGTTTTTTTTATTTAAATAAATTACAACAAAGACTTCTGTAGTCCAGGAAAACAATTGCACGATATTGAAACCGATACTAGCAGGACGAATATTTTCTTAAGTAAATATGGGATATCTTCATGGTTTTGTAAAAACTAAAAATCATGCAAACTATGCTAAACAAACATATTTTATTTGCTACTTTATATTGATACTCATTTAAAATGACAAAACAATACATTGACATTTTCAGCCAGCAAAACAATATAACACTTAAAGACAACGCTATTCCCGCAAGAAATACCAAAATTATTTTTATAGAATAATTTGTGTCATAAACCCCTATGCAAATGCAATAGATATGAATAGGTTTGCAATTAGACCTGTACGGTTCAGTGGTGCCAATGCCTCATTGTTTCTGACTGCCCCCAAATTTAGCGGTAACCTACTAAATATAAAATAATACAAAAAAAGTTTGGATTTTTAACCTATATTTGCAAAACGTAAAACCACTTTTGTAAACGTTCACTGTTTATGTTTAGCCAATCAGCTTCATTAGATATGTTATAAATTTTGTTTTTTTATTATTATATAGTTAAAGAGTTGTAAACAGGCCGGAAATTCAGTGGGACAGGACAAGATAAAGCGCGTTTGTAAGCAAATTAAAATAAAATACATACAGAAACTTGTGTACACAATAATATATTTATTTTTATAGTCTGTTAGCTATATTTATATCAATGTTATAAAAGTATATGAATAAACTCAAAGATCATGTATTATATAAAGCTGAATAATGTAAAACGGTGTATAACTAACTGACTGTGCAACTTCGTCACAATGCCGGTGCTATGAGCGAAAAAATGTCGATGTGTTGTGGTGAAGGTAAAGTGATTTATATATTAAAGGGCACACAAAAACGAAATAAAATTACTTTTGAGGGTAGTTTTAAAATAATAATTTACCGTTTGTTTGTTCTTTTCTACTAACAAATAAAGCTAAAATGTAAGCTTTTTTAAGATTTATCCAAAAAGTCCACTTTAAAAAAATGTTTATTTACTTTAATCAGTTTTTTTTACTTTTAGATTAATTTCATCTAAATTTTACGTCATGACTATTTGCTATTTGGTTTGGTTGGCTGTTTATTGCTGTTAAATCTTTGTTTTCAGTAAAAATCATTAAAAACCACAGTTTACAATACAAAACCCACAAAATATTTTTTCTTGAATAGTTGATTTTTTCTATGGTTTGAGATTATGTCAAGCAAAGCATTTTCTTGTCTTTTTTTCTTTATTT